>PVIJ01005472.1:0-32951 GCA_004024925.1 Scalopus aquaticus
GGAGATGGATCACGGGTGAATTGGTGGTGGGCTACCCAAGGGGAATACAAAATGTAAAAGACATAAATAACAATAAACATATATATTAAAAAAAAAAAGAAGCTCTCCACAGCCATTGCAGCACAAGTTCAATCCCTGACCCGGAAGCTTCCCACATGGCACAGCAGACCTCTCCTGTCTCGCCCGCTGCTCCCCTCAGCAGTGTATTTCCTCTCACACACATCCCCACACCTCTGACCTACACCATAGCTCTTGTATGCATAAATAAATAAATCTTTAGAAAAAAATAGATCAAGCAACACTGAAACCTTTTACGTGCATGTGTATAAAATATGCTAAATGTGTCACAGAAGTAATTTTTTTTAAATAAACTTTTTTAAATTTAGTTATGCATACAAGAACTAGTGTGTAGGCCACAGATGCAGAGTGTGAAAGGATTCACCAGAGACAGAGTGGGGAGCAGAACAGGCAGATTTGCTGAGATACACTGCTGAGGGGAGCAGCAGGCAAGAGAGGAGCAGTCTGCTGTGCCATGTGGGTTAGCTCCCTGGCCAGAGACCGAACTCATGCTGCAGTGGCTGGTGACAGCTTGATAGTGCTGAGACTTTAACCCCTGCACCACCAGGGAAGGCCCTGTCATAGAAGTAATTTTAAGTCTTTTTTTTGTTTGTTTTATGATGCAATGATACAGAAGTTTAGTATTAGGAGTTTAGGTTAAATACATCTGTGCTACAATCTAGTAAAATAAAAATGTGAAAGAACCTTATTTCCTTTTATTTTTAATCTAGTACAAATTTGTTAAATGAAATGCAAAAAGGGATTTGATATTACAGCACATCAGATTCTAAGCTTTAAAGTTCCCATAACCTTCAACTACAAACAGAAAAAGGAGGAAGGACTCAGTTATTTCTCTGCTTCTTTTCTTTTCCTTCCTTGCTTCAAGAGGTCCTAGATACTGCCATGCTAGATTCAACTGAAAAAGTTAAATTAATGTGGTTCTATGCTACTTACTTTAGAGTTCACAGATACATTCTTTCATTTAGGGCTGGAACTCTCTAGATTGAGACAACAAACTAATTTGGGGAAAGCAATTTTAATTTTTTCAGTATCTATCCTGATATCTTACAACTGCAGCACAATACTCAACGACTTAAGGAAAGGTCAACAGGAAAGCTTTAATTCAAAAATGTTTGGGAATACCTCTTCCACCTCAGACTCCTCAGGCAACTATTAAGACTCCAGTTGCTAGGGCCTCCCTGGTGGCACAATGGGTTGAGTCGCAGCACTACGAAGCTACCCAGAGCCACTGCAGCATGAGTTCGATCCCCCAGGGAGCTAACCCACATGGCACAGCAGACCTCTCCTATCTCACCTGCTGCTCCCATCAGCAATGTACTTCAGTAGAACCTCCTGTTCTCCCCCCACTCTGTTTCTGGTGAATCTTCTCACCAACCCACACCTCTGATCTACACCCCAGCTTGTACGCATAAATATATATTTAAAAGAAAAAAAAAGACTCCAGTTGCCTCCCTGAATATTAAAAGTTCCATAGTTCCTTAAGCCTGCTGGAAGTTGCCAATAATCAACAACAGCCAATGTCTGGATGTTTACAGTGCCAAATAAGGAGGTCACATATAGTATAGAGAGTACTAACTTAAAGTCATGAGACCTAAATTCTAACCATCTATAACCAAATCACAGTGTGATGTTGGGTTCATGCCTTACTCCAATTTCTCATAGTTAAATGGGGAAACTAAAATTGGGCAATTGCTATAATTATGGGGGATTTAATGCCACTAACATTTTAAAAGAAAGACTATTAACCACACCAACTCCAGTTACTTTAATATTTAGGATATTTTCTAAGAGAAGCTGAGGTTTTACTCTCAGTTTCTTGTACACTACCCACCACGCCAACACCTACATACAGTCTTCAAAAGCAAAAATCAATGGAATTGACCTTACAATATCTATAATGACCTCTGAAATTTTTTAAAATACATGTAAGCCTTTATTAAGAAAGAAAGATGCTACTTTAAGCTGAGAACAAATGAGAACCTTGAATCTATAAATAGGAGTTCATGCTAGAAATGCATGGGACATCCAACTTTGAACACTATGGATTCATACAGTCATTCAAACTCATTTCCAACATTCCTTATAAGGACTATCAGCAATAGGCCATGCATGAACATATTTTTTTAATCCATGGATTTACAACACTTGTCAAATTCCCACTTCAGTGAGTGAAAAAAAAATGAAACTAAACATAAAAATTTTGAAACTATCAAAGTGGACTGAGAACCTTGGAATTTCTCCTTTGCACTGCAGAAACAGTATTTTAAAATCATTAAACATTTAACAATTCAGTCAACTAATCTCTAGGATTTGAACTGGGCTAGTTGGTATGCAAAAAAAAAAAAAAAACCTGTTTGGAGCCACATTCCTGACACAATATCAGTTAACTGTCTTAACAAACTTCTAGTATTGATTAAAGACTATTATAAAATCTATGTGTAATGAGCATACACACATCCTACTTCTGGAAAAAGTAACTCAAAACACACCTCCTACTGTCAGTAGCATCTTTTTTTCTATACAAAGAATAGACCATTAACATTCAGTAGGAGAAATTCTGTTATACAGGCCAGAAAATGAAAAAGTGGGTCATGGACAGGGGTGTATAATCCCACTCCCTAGCAAAATAGTCCTGACAATATTCATTAAGTAAAATAATTTACTGAATTATTTGTAATTGGCTTTAATACTATCACCTTAATGATTCCAGAATGAATAGTAAAATCTACATTAACACACTAACAATCTCATTCAAAAGAGAATACTTAAGTATGTGAAAGATTCCAGTGAGCCCCAACAATGACCCAGCCACAGAAAATAAAGTAAAGTAAGTAGATACAGCATTTAGGTAGGAGTGGTATGTGCTAGAAACCTCTCTTCTCAAAAAACCAAAGACAGAACAGAAGACTATTGAGGGTGATCACTAGTTATTAACAAAACTGCATACTCAGTCCTTTACCCTCTGCTCTGTTATGCCAAACTTACTAATTTCCTGACTGCAAGAAAATTCAGTGTCTCTCCCCCTAGAAAATGAGCACCTCCAATATCAATCAGACTAGTTGAAGTAATGGTCACATTTCCTTCCCCAGAGCATTAAGATCAGATCCTCTTCTTTCTAGTCTCTCCTTCTTAGCCACTGATTGTCCCACAAAGCCTTGCTACTAGCAACAGCTCCAGAGAAAGCCAAAGTCAGCTGACCATTTCCAGTACTGTTACTTTCTTAAAGTCAGGAACCGAGAGCACAAACTTTAGCCTGTTCAGCTTGCCCGCTCTGTCATAAGGTAGAGGCCCACTTTAAAGATGACACAGATCAAGGGAATTCAGGCTACATTTTATTTGAGTCATACTTAAGAAGAGCAACATAGTGCTTACAAAACAGAGATATATTTGTGTAAGGTTAACAGAAATCAGACTAGAAATCCCAAAATATATTAGGTATTATTTTCATACACCTAGATAAAGCTGTACCTATACTATCATCAAACATCTCTAACTACTTGTTACTTCATTTTCTATAAAAGGAAATACCTTGAAAAACAAGGTGAACCTGCTCCTAAATATCAACTGAATAGCCAGATATGTCAAAATGATTGCTGTCCAATTGTTTTGTTAGCAAATTTTATAGATCTTCCAGTGGCTTTCCAATTCAAAAACACTCAATCTCTTACAAATGTACTGAATACCTTTCACCTGTAAGTGGTAAGAGATGAATAAGCCAGCTTAAAGGAACTTTTAATCTTGCAGTAGAAGAAAAATTGTATTAAACATTTTATTGGAGTAGAACAAAGCTGTGTAAAACAAGTGCAATATGAGCAAAAGCTACTGCATAGGGCATTAAAGGCATAACTACATTCATTTGGTAGCAAACAGGTTTCCTGAAAAATTAAAAGACTGCAAGAAACTTGCTGTATTTGAAATGTTTGTCCAGCAAGAATCAATTTCTTGCTGAAAAGAGGAGGGAATGCAGTCATCTGCATTCTAGATAAAAGTAACAATGTAAACTAAAAAAAAAAAATAGGACTGAAAAAGCATAAAAGCACAGAAAAATATCAAGTACATGTGCAGTAGCACACACATAAGGTTAGAAAGAGATAGGTTGGGGTGACACTGGAGAGGGCCATGAATCCCAGAATAAGTCTATACTTCATTTGTTAGGCAAATAAAAAGGTGACATGATCAGAAGTCCATTTTAGGAAGAATAAACTGGAAAGAATACAAGAGTTAATTTGGTGAGTAAAGGGTAGGAGCAATCTGTGAAAACAATTCTCTGAGTATTATGTACCCAACCTAAAGAAAGCCTCTCCTAGATATTCTCTAAAATATATAAATTACAAATGAGTCACTTAAAAAACACAATTAAAATGACAAAAGAAGCAATCAAGGAAACATACCCTTTAAAACTAAATAGTACTCCAAAATATCACACTATTTTATTTGAGCACCCATTTCCCTTATCTCAGAGTACCACGTAAGACAACCTCTCAGAAACAACTTTTTCCTAATGATTAAAAAGTAATTTGAAACTGTGGGATTAAAAAAACTTAATCCATAGTGAGGACTGCCAAAGAACTCAAGTGCATGATCATCAAACAGCATTCTTTCAATATGGTCTCAGTCCTAGTATTTGTTCATCAATATCCCTCCGTCCTCATGCTCCACTCTTGTTAGACTGAGCAGCACTCTTGTTAGACTGAGTTATACAGAGAGAATCAAAAAAGCTAATGTGGAAAAAGGTTCATACTTAATAAGATTCATCTTTATCCACTTCATTTTTTTTTCTTGAGGAAACAGAGTTCAAAATGTCACAATGTGAGTGGAAGACCTGGGATTTAGCAGCTGACCCAGTTCCAAATTTTGCCTTTTTTAATAGCTGCATCCAAGAAAGCACCATTTCAAACATTTAATAAAAATGTTAAAATAGGCAACATATTTTAAAATAACATCCATGGTAAAATGTCTAAGGCTACATCCCAAACCATGCCCTTAATGTTACTGAAATTGCACAATAGGACAAACCAAAAATTCCAAAAAAAACAAACTCTCCCTGTGGAAAGGCTAGACAACCACTTTCCTACAGAGACATGAAACTGTCAGCAGAAATGTGCTGACTGATCTTACTTGTTAAGATGATACACAGAGAATCTCCAAATTAAGCTTCCAACTATTTAAAACAGTTCAATCACTAGCCACTCAACTTCCCAATTCAGTCCCCTAAAAATAACAGGATGCATAGATAGATGTATATAGGATAAAACCAAAAATAAGCAGTCACAACCCCACAAAGATAAAGCCTTATGGATTTTGAAATTGCCATTCAGGACTCTTAATTTCAGAATCCCAAGTCAAAAAGGCAGTAAACATTTTGATAGCCACCAAATGTATTGTAATAAATGTGTTCTACTTCAATTCTTGACAAAAGATGGGAAAGAAAAGATGAAAAGAGAACAGTGAAGAAGATGCAGAATAAATGTAAGGACAGACATCAATTCTACCTTCCAATATATTCCTTAATGTTAACAACATCAAGAACCTTTTCTATTACTCCCTCTTGCAGACCCCAAAAGGGAAAGATATCAACAAATATTAATTTGTATCATTTTTTAAATAATCAAATATAAACTTGCCAACTGCTCAACAAAACATAAATTTAATTCTGGATAAACATAATACCTATAATAATCAAACAGAAAGTTACTATGATTCCAGAATAAGATTTCACTTGACGTTCATAAACAAATCTGAACCAAAATTGACCCATATTAAGATATTTGGCATGCAAGATTAAGTACTGTCACATGCTTATTTAATTTTCCCAATAGTTATTAATTTCATGCCATAGAAAAGGAAATTATGTTTCCTGAGAGTTTCATACAACAGCAAAAAAATATCGCTGGACATAAACTGGAAATAATACCCTGACTTCAAAAAAATTCACCATCCAAAAAGGATGTCAAAATCAACTACAGAATATTAAAAAATACCATAATTATATGCAACAGTATTTTTCTACTATTAGCTCAGCCACCTTTGCTACATAAATAGAAACAGAAAAAGATGACAATGAGAGCATCCAAGTTATCCTTTCTCTGCTGTTTTAAGGAGGCTAATTGAAATGACTCTCTGACTTGATCAAACTTTGTTTTCCAAACTGTATTCAAACTTTGTCTTTAGCAAATTAGAGAATTCCGGGTCCTTTGACCTGAGCAGAAGACTTAGGGAACAAGAGTTAAAGAACCCTCCCCTGGGACTTTTCAATTTGTAAAGTACGTCTTAAATTCCATGGAAGAACTCCATCTGGTTTCCAAAAAAAAAAAAGCAAAAATCATTTCCTTTGAAAAATATTTGAATGTGCAGGTTATTATAAGGCAATTTGTATGATTCAACAGCAATCACTATAGAGTTCTTCTACCCTAAAGAACTGTCCTATGTGCAAGGAGGTGATAAGAAACAATAATTAACCACCTTAGTGTTTCTAGGTGCTTATATAATTGTATCCCAACACAAAAGATTGGATGTGATAAAAGGAAATTAAAAGCAATAGCTACAATTGTCCACAGGAAGAAGGGAGTTGGGAGCTAGGATTACACAGGTTAAGGCACAGGTGGCAGGGAATACAGATTCAGACATGGAGAAAATTGTTACTAGGAAATAAACAGAGGCAAGCAAAGGACTGAGAATGGATAATTGTAAATTCTGGGCAAAAAAATGTGGTCAAGGAAAATAACTTTTTTAAAAAGATTTATTTATTTATGCATACAAGAACTAGGGTGTAGGCCAGAGGTGGGGGGTGGGGGTGGAATGAGAGGATTCACCAGAGACAGAGTGGGGAGCAGAACAGGCGGATCTACTGAAGTTCACTGCTGAGGGGAGCAGTGGGCAAGGCAGGAGAGGTCTGCTGCCCATGTGGGAAGGTCACTGGCTGGGGATCAAACTTGCGGTGCTGATAGCTTCACAGTGCTGAGACTTAACCCTTGCACCACCAGGGAGGTGCCAAGTAAAATAACTTCTTAACACAATTGTTCACTCTCTCCCCTTCTTGAAATAGTCTCCCTCATACCTCTCTGGCAGCTTCTTTTTTGTCTTCTCTAAGTTTTCTCAAGGTGTGGATCCAGTACCCACACCATCAGCATCAGTAAGGAAGTTGGTAGAAGTATAAATTATGGGTCTCATATACACATACCAAATCTAACTTGGGAGATCAGACTCAATAATCTGCTTTACCAAGTTCTCGAAATGATTCTGACTAGTACTTAATATTTGGGGCCAATGTTGTACAGGAGTCCCTCAGTGAGAGCCCTCCCTTTCTTATTCTACACTTTATGCCTACATCCATCCTCTCCAGGTGAGGGGTTTAAATAACAGCCAAATGTTCAATCAGACATATCTTTAAGCCCAAACATCATTGCTGATGATGCATACATTCAACTTCCCAACTTGGTATTTCCTCTCAAATATCTCAACTAGATTACATGTCTGAAACAACAGGATATCCTTCCACCTTCACCCCTCAAGAAATCTGTCTCTTCTCTAGTGCACCCCATCTCAGTAAATGGAACCTTCATCCAAGACCTGCATTAGCAACTCATTTTTCATACTTTCTACAACACCACATCAAATCCACAACCCACCCTATCATTATAAAATTCTTCCAACTCCATTCTCACTGCCACCATTTAACCAAATCATCTAATTTATGTACCTCTCAGCCACTTTATATAGAAATGACCATGATTTTATGAAAATGGGAATCAGAACAAATATCCACTGTGCTAAACTTAAATTTTACTAGCTTTCCATTGCATCTGAAATCTAAAATCTGTAACATGGCACACAAAGTCCTCTAACCCAGGTAGTCACCTCTCAACATCGTTTTGGGCCTTTCTTCCTTGTGAATTCAATTAGTCTACAACTCCAGACATATTTAAATTCCTGAAACTTTTCCCCGTATCGGGACTTCTCTCTCCATGATATACACTGCATCACCCCTACACCTTCACAACTTTACCTAACTTTTCTCATACTTCAGATTTCAATTAAATATCAAAAAAGGCTTCGTTGATCATTCAATATAAAATGAACCGGTTATTCTCTCATAAATCCTATGATTTCTTCTCATGACAATTATCACAACTGTTAACTACACTAACTTAACGGTTTTTGTTTTTAATAATTACATTCATCTTCTACATTAGACTGTAAATAGTCTTATTGAAAGACAGAGAAATAGGTTTTGTTCTCCACTAAAAAAGTGGTGTCTAGTACAGAGCCTCATACAAAAGCACTTAATAATCATGTAGTAACACCTGCCTCTTCTGTTCTGTTCTGTCAAGACTGTTAGCATGCAAATTACTAAAAAGTCACAGATAATTTCTGCAAATGAAATATCATGCTTAAATCCATCATTTTCCTACTGATTTATATCACAAAATCAAATGCATTGTACTACCTTCCTGTAAAATTAACAGTAAGAATTAGTTAACACTTAATCAAAATTCATCACTCTAAATAGTTAACTATGAAAGATACTGTGCTACTTTTACAGAATTCTGTAGTAAATTCCTGGCTTTCAATCACTGACAGTCCCAATAACCTCAATGTACATGTTAGAAAGTTTTTATCCAGCAAACCGTACTCAAAAAGGCTATCCTTATCCAGCTTCCCTAGCCTTGTGATTAGATTAGTTCAACAAATTATCCATGGTGTCCCAGTCTCTATGCCCTCCATTTACTAAAGTCCACTTTGTACAAGACCGTATTTTTTTAAAAAGTTCCTTACTGGAGAACCAACTTCTTTCCATTATTGATCAATATTAAACTCCTCTGACTAGTATGGAAGGACATACAGCAGAGATACAGCAGAGGTACAGCAGAGGCATGTAATCAAAAAAACAGTCCTATATTTTAATAAAAACTTGGAAAGTGACATTGAATTATATGTGTTTAACAATGTGACAATGTTTCAGGCTGAAACTTGCATTATAGCTCTACCTCAATTCTATAGCCCAAAGTTGGATTTGGTTAGCATGCACTCCAGAAAAAAATTCTTTTTGTGAAAAAACACAAAAATGTCCCACTGAGATATCAGTCCTCTAAACTTTGAGCAGGAACTAAAAAGGTGCAAGTTGTCAGCATTTTCAAATATATGTACTTAACCAGAAACAGACTGATACAAACCATGAATTTCTGAGCAACAGTTAAGTTTTACTACACAACATAAGCATATCCCAGAGAATATACACAGTTTAAGTATAAAAATGCATATATCGAAACATACACATATAGACACAAAAACATATACAGATATATAAACATGTATAGTTAATTCTCATTTGGCAAGTCCATATATGTAAATTCATCTGCTACAATCTATTTATATCCCCAAAATAATATAATACCCCAAAATCAGTATAAAGGGATTTTCACGGTCAACTGCAAGTACACACAATAGCGGTGAAAATTTTGAGCAAGCCAGCTGGAGTCAACAAAGTGACACCCTGCCTTGTTTCAGCATTCTTGTCTTACGCTGTAAACAAGTGCCTTTTTCAAGGTCTAGTGTCATGTTTTTCTAATTTTTGTAATTTTGACTGGTGATTTCAATGTTTGACACAGTCTCCAATACAGTGCCAAAGTATTATCTAGTCTTCCTACAAGCAAGAAGGCTGATGTCCCTGACAAAGAAAACAGGAACATAAGTTTTATTTAGGCATGAGTTACAGTGCTGCTGGCCACTAGTTCAATGTTCATGAATCAACAATATATATAAAGGTGTAGTTAAACAGAAATACACATAAAACAACATTCTATGTTGACTCATTGACACGAAATATTGTGAAAAGAGTCTTGCAGTACCCCAACCAGTGTTTCCCCTAGGAGCAATGGTTCAAGAGAGAGAGAAAACACCAGATTTATTGAAGAATCCGACACTGCAGAGGTCACTGTAAGCTAGGAGCCTGTATTTGCACTAGCAAAACACCTCAAAAGGCACAGCATTTACAGGGTCTTATTCTGTTTAAAAACACTGGCCCAAAGCAAAAAATGTAAAACTAATAAGTTTGGTTTTGGCCTGATTTAGCTTCTATCCTTTTTCCCACCTAATGGCCTATCACTCCCCACTTAGGTACTATAAATTCTAAAGGCTTTCCATGAGCACTTGAACTAATTTTATAATGGTGCAAATGTATCTGTCAATGATTGATTTTCACTCTTGAATGTGAATCAGACCTGTGCTTTAATTAAACATCTTGTTTAAGGGCCTGCTAGTGGCACAGCAGTTGAGCGCTGTGCTGTGGAGCTGTGGGCAGCAGCGCAATGCGAGTTCGACGCCCAGCCGGGGAGAATCCCACGTGGTGCAGCAGACCTCTCCTGCCTCGCCCGCTGCTCCCCTCAGCAGTGTATTTCTGATCTGTCTGTTCTGCTCCCCACTCTGTCTCTGGTGAGCCCCCTTGCTGCCCCACGCCTCTGGCCTGTACCCCAGCTTGTATGTATAAATAAATAAATCTTTAAAAAAAAATCTTAAGTTGTGGCACTACTCATTGGGAAGGGAGAAAGGATATCACGCATCTGAAATAAGAATAAATTGTGAGAATAAAAAATTAAACCTTAAATAACTTTGGTCGTGTGTGTGTGCCGGAAAGAGAAGAAATACACAAGGGAAGAAAGTCTAGGTTTCAGCCTCCTCTCCAGGGAAAACTAGAAGCCAAGCCCCAGGAGATGGGGTATTGGATGGGGCAGTTTCATCTTCAAAAAGGGTTTCTTCAACCCTTGCTCCTCTTAACACCTGATTACAGATTTTTCCAGAAGAAATGACAAATTTATGGTAAAAAGTTTATGGAACATTAAAATAGTGACATCATTGCCTGAAAAGCATGTGTGCGTTTTATTTTTATTTTCTAACATTACTTTTTATTGAAAATAACTTGCTGGGGATAGTGACAGGATACGCTTGAAGTAGCCACAGAGGCTACAAATACAAAATCGTGCTTGATGCAATGACAATATTTTCTTCCTATTAAAGAGGCATTTAAGATTTAGTTAAATGAAGTATACTACTACTCCAGTCACACTTCAAATATAAACTACATCAATTCAAAGACAGAACTACATGTGAGGTAATAACCATGTCTCAATATAAAACCTACAACTCAATCTAAATGAGCTCTTGAAAGTCATCCATAATAAAGAGCAAGGAAATTTTACAGGATATTAAAGTTATCAATATCAATCACCATACCCTTATTCTTTTGAGAAGCTAAAGACACTCTTCTCATTTCTCTGAGGTTCAGTTAAGCTCCTTATTAGGATCTTTGGCAAAACAATATTCATCCCTCAGTAAGTTAAATTTTCTTTCTTTATAGGATATTTAATTTTAAAAAATCTTCAATTTTTTTTCTTTGCACCTGTTTGCTATTATGCCCAACATTTCAAAAAACGTTAAGTGGAATGTAAGTGTACTGTTTTCAAACCACATCAACACCTAACATAACCAAAACTACATACGCTCTTCCATATCTTTTAACCCTGGAACTTGAAAGGGCTGTTTAGCAACTAATTATTTATTGTTTTAAGTATTTATTTTGTACAATTCTGCAATTAAAGACTCAAAGGTCAATGAAGCATGCAAAACAAGACGAAGTATTTTCTATAAACCAATCATACAAGAAATACAGAACTTAAGCTTAGGATGTTTTAAAATACAGAACTAAAGCTTAGGATGTTTTTAAAATGGAGTAAACTTTTTCGTAGCCACACTTGCAACTACTGACATAATCTGGTGAAGATAAGAAAGGTCCCACCGAACACAAAACTTCGCAAGTGAAAGTTAACCTGCTTCCATCTCACCTTTTAAAGTACTACCAAGAGATATCCTGAAACGGTATGAATAGCACCTTGTCTGCGAGGGAAGATTCTAAATAACAAAGATCAACGCACTTTACCTGCTCCCCGAAAGCAACGTACAAACCGAATTTGGGGCAAAGTGTCACCTGCAGGCAGCGCTCACACAGAAATACATTGTTTTTCAACTGATAATTGAGCTGGAGCAAACCGAAAGGTTCGACTCCTCAGGGGTCTGCAAGGTCCTGTGCCTTGCAGCGCGGGGTGGAGACTAGGATGTAGAGGCCAACGCGTGACACCCGCCTGAGCCACAGCTGGCAGAACAGAGCCTCAATCCAGCTCAATCTGACCCTTTAATGAGTCACTCGCTAGCCCAATCATGACACCACATCACTCGCTAACACGATTTCTATTTATTTCCTCAGGTCAAGAAGGACTAAAAATGATTTAAACTGGTAATGAAAAAACTGCTTTGGTTAGAGCTGCCAGCGGCGAGGAAAGCCGGCTTAAGAGCGAAAATCCGAGTTACTCTTTAAGAGTCCCCGCTGCTTCAGTCAGGCAGACGGGGAAGAAGAGTAAGCCGAGAGATGGCGAGTGAGAAGCGGGCGAATAAGGCACCGCCACACCCCAACCCTCCCTCACCTGCCTGCCCGAGCCTCCCCGGGCGCCCGTACCTTCGGCCAGCGATTCCTCCAGGGTGACCTGGTAGCGGCCGACAGAGAACACCCGGACACCCACAGACGAGCTGCCGGAGCCGGCCCCGATGCCGCCAGCACCGCCACCCGCCGCTCCGCCGCCGCCGCTCTCCGACTTCGGCATTCGAGAGAACTTCTTCATGGTCCCGCCGGCGCGCTGGAGGGCGCGGGGCACGCGCAAGGGCGAGCGAGAGGGTGAGTTCCCCGCCGGGCGAAAGGCCGGGGTCCGCGAGGGGTCGCCGCCCCTCGCCCGTCCGAGCGTCCGTGCGCGCTGCGGCCCCCCGAGCCTCACATTCCGTGCGCCCCGAGCGCACTGCCCTGGCCCCGCCGCCCGCTCCACGGCTCGGATGCAGCTGCCCGGCTCCCGCAGAGGGCGGTGGGGAAGGCGGGGACGGGGCGGGGCGAGAGGGGGCGGGCCCGAGTGCGGGGGCTACGCAGCCGCCCCCGCCAGTGCCCCGGGCGCCCTCGCCGCCTCACTAAGCGCCGGGGGCGCAAGCCCGGGACGAAGGAGGGCGATGGAGACGGGATGGGACGGGACGGCCAGCGCCTCCGGGGAAAGTGCTGGACCTCTCGGGCCGCACACCGTCGGGACTGCAGCCTGCGGCGCCGCCGCCGCCGCCCGAGTCCAACCCGCTCGGCCCGCCAATCGCGGCCGTTGGCGGCCCGGCGCCGCTGCTAACCGCTCACTAAAGCCGGGAGCCAGGCGCAGGCGCGCTGTCCGCGCCGCCGGAAGTGACGGTTCCGGCTCTTGTCACGTGGAGGGGGGCGTGGGGAGGTGATGGTGGGGGTTGGGGATGAGGGCGAGGTCCCGGATCCGAGATTTGGGGTCCCGGCCCAGGGTGCGCTCGCCTGGCGCTGGGGATGCATTAGAGCAGGGAGGTCGCCCGGAGACCAGTTCCCGCGCTAACCTCGCGGTGAGTCTGTCATCGCGGCCAGGAATCGATATGTCACTCTGGGGGCTTAAAAATGCCGCCAACAATTTACCCCCTATTGAGGAACTTTTTGCTGCATCTGGAAGCCAGTTTTTCAGACCTTGTCCTCTGAGAATCTTCTATAGCTCGCCCACCCTGAGCGTGGGAGGTGGGATTAGCACGGATACCAGAAACCGACTTCTGAAGCTACGTACCGCAGTCTGTAACATGCTGGTGCTGGGGCGCGTTCTGCGGTTTCTAGATGACTTAAGACGGTTTTCAGAAGTTCATGTGTGCTGTGCAGCAGTGATGTGAGCCATTCGGAAGGGGTGTAAGTTGATGTACAGATCATCACCTCTGTCTAAAATAGCTCGGCGGACTCACCCAAGGTCACACAGACAGCGTGTGGTAGAGCTGGGACTACAGGGACCCTCCTTTGAAACTTAGTTTCATACTTTTAACCATTCTGCAGAAAGTAGGTCAGATGGTTAAAAAAGAAAAACGGCCGATTTAGGACTGTTTGGAAGCAAAACCAGCCATTAGGTTTCCCCTGTTGCTTTAACAAAAGAGACTTGACCATTTAGGTATTTTTTTTAGAACTTCAGGCATCCATTTCAGAAACTGCAGAAATCTGAATGGCTTTGCAGCGAGGCAGGTAAAATACCATGTGTGTAAAACGTTCAGGAGTGGTAGAGAATGGCAGAGTGGTAGAGCACGTGTAAGGAGAGCTGCAGATTCTCAGCTCCTGCCAACTTTTTTTCAAAAAGTGGCTAGTGGTTGTAACTTCTTAAGAGAAGCCAGAAATCTGGACTTTTTTTTTTTTAATAGGGCATTTCCCGAAAACTTTTGAGTATAGACCAGATAATTTGTGCCTGCAGGACTCAAGTGTACACCTTCTATGAAAGTCCATGAATGTGGTTCTATGCCTTTCCCGTATTTCTTGATCCAATTTTTAATGAGATACAGACAGGAAATATGCTTGGTCAAAAGAAGTTGCACTTAAAAATCTTCTCTTCTTCCTTTCCTTCTGCTATTTGAAAAGAAGCAATTTTTGCTAACACAACAGCTCTCTGGATTTAGGCATTTTTGCTACATAACCCACTAAGCTGAATTCTTCATCCAGAGACCTGACCTTTAAAGCAGATTCCAGCTCAATGGAAGTCAGATTATATGTCAAATAACTGCTGTGGTGTGACAGTTGGGGATTTCCATTTAGAAATGAGCTGACCGTTTAATGTAGGGATTCACTGTGGAGTCTCATTCCTACAACATTTGAGTTACATTTTTCAGGCAGAATAATAGAGAAATATAGTCACTTTATACAATTCAAGGCTGTAATCAGTCTAACATACAAAGTTTGGGCGTACTACAACTTTACCTGATCACAACACAAGAATAAAGTCTACTATGATCACGTTGTAAACCAGTTTACCACAAAATTGCTATGATAAAGAAAATCACTTCTTTGTACCCATATAATGTGACTTCTGATACAGTAGTTGATAATTAGTTAAGGCTTAAGTACTCTTTCAAAATCTATGGGTAATGTCTTCCATGGTGGCACAAGGGTTAAAGTCTCAACGCTATCAAGGTATCACTAGGCACTGCCACATGAGTTTAATCCCCGGGAGTTGGACACATGGCACAGCAGACCTCCCTCAGCAGTGCTCCCCTCAGCAGTGTATTTCAGTAGATTGGCCTGTCCTGCTCCCCACTCTGTCTTTGGTGAATCCTCTCACACCCCATACCTCTGGTTTACACCCCAGTTCTTGTATGCATAAATAAATTAAAAAAATTTTTTAAATCTGTGGGTAAGATCAAGTAATGTGTTCTTTATTTTTCACCAAGCATATAATAAAAATTAAATATCACCTGATTTCAGAATGTTAACTCTACAATATTCTATGAAAACCAATAACATTATTGATACGACTCCAAAGACATTATAATAACAAAAATACCAAACCTTTACAAACCAAAAGATGTTAGACGCTGTCAGACTGCATCCTCCTAGCAACTTTGTGAGTTAAGAATGAGTAACCTTAAACCAGTTTGTCTGCAGAAACAGATACTAAAGGCCAACTGTTAGTAGAAAAATTACAGTGAGAATTCTGGCTCTTCACTTTGCACTTATTAGACCATCATTGTGGGAGAACATCCTATTAGACTCTGTTGGAAAGGAAAAAAAAAATTCCCTAGAATAAAATGTATGTATAACAATGGTCAGAATAGAGTCTGATCATTTAAACACTGGTACTAAGGTGACTTACAGTATGAACACATGCATAAGATAGTTTAATAGAGGTAAAAAATTAAAATTACATTTCAAAAATTTTTATACAAATCTTTCAAATGGTCATGGCTATACTGCTATTAAAATTGTTGGGAACTAGCCATGTAGACTTTTTAAACAGATTCCTTCACTTCGCAAGGTTTTACATTACAATAGTCAGATAAAGTCAACAGATCATTGCAGGTAAAGGATTCCGAGATCCTCAAACAGGATAGATTTTGGCAATGGAAGAATGGGGAATTATCATTTTATTTTTGTCTTCTACTGATTAGAAAGCTATAACTCTCCCTGTTATTTTCACTCTGTATTTTTTACTAATGTGGCTCTCTAGGACATATATGCGTGAAGTGGGAGAGACTGACTAGACCAAACAAAGTATGTTTTTCCCAAGAAACTTATTCCAGTGCCATAATTACCTTTATAAATTATCTCTTTCAATGTCTACATAATCATTTTTCCTAACACGTCATTGTTTTCCTTTGATGATCTATCACTATTAGCCTCATTATGTTTTACTATTAGGAATAATTATTCTGTCTAACAATATTACTTTATATCTAGATGCTCATATCTTTGCTTTCTAAAAAAGTAAAAGTCCTAAGTTCTATTAAAAGAATATATGTACACCTCCATTGTTAAAATCTGATGTTTTAATATTGCTGATACTTAAATCTTTTGTTAAAACTACTCAACATCATCACTATACCTTGTAAAAAAATTATAAATATCTAATAAAAAGCAGTATGATTGTATAGCTTGAATTATCAAACTGCTACAGATATTCTTAGAAAAAAATGACTTGTTTGACATGAAATACTTTTCTATAATAGAATTTTTCATACAACTTGACCATGATATTTAAAAAGACTGCAGGAACCTAAGTGCCCACTGATAGAGAATTGGGTCAAGAAGATGTGGTCTATCCACACATTGGAATACTGCTAGCAAACAGGGAAAGATGAAATGTTGCCATTTACAGCAAAATGGAAAGAGTTGGGGGGGATTACTGGTAATAAAGCAAGTCAGGATATTCGCATAGATGACAATTCAGCCAAGTATCAGTAAACAAAATACTTACAAAAAGTAGTGAACAGTAATAAATTGAGTTCTCTGAAGTTAAGAGGGGAGAGGAGAAGGGTTTTATGTCAAAATCTGAGTATAATGAGATGTGAATTTTGATAAATGATTAAAGCAAAAATTGAATGAACCTATACAGTATAAAGAACATGAAATTTCAGAGCTGGATGCTGGTCTAATCAAATGAAGTAACTGAAAGACAAACAGGAGAAAAAAACACTCATTAAGTACCTAGTATATCTCAGTTATTATACTTAGCACTGTATAGATGTTATGCATTTAATCCTTTTTAACAAGGGGAGTGGGTAATATTATGCCCAGCCTGCAGCTTCCTCACTCCAGCCAGCCTGCAACTTCTTCCCAAGCTGTTTCAGGCCCCAACACTCATTCATGTTGGAATATTTTGTTGTTTCTCACAATCATATGACCCACTGTGTGACTGTGTAGAATTCCAGGACCCCTGCCCCTCCTCCCCACCCCCAAAGCTGCCATCTGCTAGTCCAAGGTAGAATGGACTCATTTGTACCCCCTTACTACACTTTATATTAAATATAAGACATTAAACCTTAAACTTTAGCCAATCTACACCTGAGTTTGGTGTATTTCCTTAAAATAGTATATGTTCTTTTTGTTATTTGGTAGTGGCCTTGGTTTTATTTTTTGGTTTTATTGAGGTGGGTGCTGGGAAATGATGTAATCTATGAGTATAAAATAATAACAATTACAGTGCTAGGCACATAGTAGGTAACTGAGAAATGTCAGTTCCCCTGCCCTTGCCTCATCTTGCTCAAAATTACTCTTGAAATGACAGATCTAGAACCTACTTACCATGCTACTTTATTTTTCCATGCTCCCCTTTCTTCATACGTGCTTCACAAATAGAATCTATTGATGCTTCTTTAGGGTGAGTTTTTAGGCTTTATGATTTTTTTTTTCTGTTTTAGCAGACTTTTAACTGCAACTATAATGGAAAATAGTATTATGGGGCTATCTCTACTAAATTTAAAGGCTAAGCCCCCATTCCCAGCAGGCAAGTTTGGGAGGCTTAAATGGATAAAGGGAGTGGATGGGACTGCCTTGGGAACCTGGACATTAAGCTGATGATCTAAAAGCTAATGATCCGTTGTACCAATTCAGATCATCAATCAGGACACACCCAAGCCGAGACAACCTAACCAGTCAATGATGCTTGAAGTATAAATAGAGCCTCGGGACCCTCACTTTCTGCACAGCAAACCTCTTCTCTTAGCGGTGTGTTTCAGTAATCTGTGTTTTCTATTCTCCACTCTGTCTCTGATGAGTTCTTTCAACCCCCGTGCCTCTGGCTTACACCCAATTCTCCCCACAACGAGTATTGCTGACTTGCCAGGAAGGAGCCTTTACCTGGGGAAAATCTTTAGGCAGAGATAGGAACTACAGCTGTAACTCTCTAGATGTCTGTTATGTTGTAAATGCTTAATACACATTTATGGAACTCAAGTGCATTGGCCAGCTTAAGCCTGGGTGTTTTCCTGGTCCTTGAAGATAGTTGTAAGGGAAGAAATGCAGGTAGCTGACAAACCAAGAACAGAAAATGAAATTATAAGAAATTTCAGCATATGAAATTATAAGAAAGGATCTTGTGGTTCTGGAATAGAAAACATAAGCAGAGGGTAAAATCAGGATAGCATCACCAACAGAATGCCCTAAGTAATACCAACAAGATAAAGATAGGTAAGAGGTAAGAAACTCTGAAACTTGCAGTAATTCTGAAAGCAAAGCCTGAAGCTCTAATGCATCTTGGTCCCCACCTCTCAAAACACAAATCTGCTCTAACAGGCTGATTTATTTTCCACTGACTAAAATATCTCACCCTTTTCCTTTTGCCCCTGCTGGTTCCCTGACCCCAAACAAAGTCTTTCCTTCCTCTCAATCCACATTACCAAAATACAGCTTTTCCAATTTAACTCACTCCCCTCCAGAAAGGGATTTTATTCCCAACTCCCCAACCCATAATAATTCATCATTTCTCAGAACCACAATGGCACTTTCGTCTGCATGCAAAGCCTAAACCACTGTGTTTTTAATTGGTCAGTGTGTATAAATCTTAACAGTTAAACAAAATACATGGTATATGGTTTTCATTCCTAAGTAGTTTCATTGCACACATAGCTCGACATTAAACTAAATACTTATAGAATTAAACAGCTAAAGTACCTTAATAATGCCACTTTGAATTGCCATTTTGAAATGTGTTTTTGTTTAATTGCACTTTGGACTCGCAGAAAGGAATTAAAGACAGATGCTTTGAGGGGAAAGTTACAATTGATCAGAGATTAGATAAGCAAAGATAAATTTGATTTTGTTATTATTTTAACAGTAAAAGAGAAGTTCTATTATAGATCTTTCCTCAGAAAAATCTTTATGAAGTGTGACCACATATTACACAAAAGTAGTTTTATCATTTGTTTTCATGTTGGTAAAGATCAAACATCACCGTAGTGCCTTTTTCAAGCTAAATGAAAACTATGTATCCATTTATTAAATTACATTTGCAAATTTCTTTTTCTCAGTTTTCTTCGATTATTTGCATATCGCTAAAAATAATATTCAAGGAAATCACTCTTAAAAGATAAGTATCTTTTTTTTCCTAAATTGATTTTTTTTTAATTTTTTTACTTATTTATGCATACAAGAACTGGGGTATAGGCCAGAGGTGCAGGGGTAAGAGGATTTACCATAGACAGAGTGGGGAGCAGAACATACAGATGTACTAAAACACACTGCTGAGGGGAGCAGCTGACAAGACAGGAGAGGTCTGCTGCACCATGTGGGGGTTGAACTCATGTTGCAGTGGCTGACAATAGCTTGATAGTGCTAAGACTTTAACCCTTGTGCCACCAGGGAGGCCCAGTATGCCTTTATTAAGCTTTCAATTTTTCATACTTCAATACTACAACTTGTTTCTTTTATCTACTGACAGCAGTGGGCCTACTTATATGGAGAGATAAAAATTTTTTTGCTGTTTGCCATGGCAACACCCAGCTAATGTTTGCTGATAAACTTGTAGTAAGTCAAAGCCAAGAATAATTCCCACTCCTGAGTAGATTCTTAATTCAAGCATGAAAGAAATTGAATAACTAATCGAAATTTATATATTGTTGACAATTTATTAAAATTCTTACCTTTGTGCAACTAAGTATCCTCAGTTAGATTTTCCATGTTATATCCATAGTATAGAAAAGCATATTTACTGTAACTTCTAAATTTATAAATTAAATGTGTGTGTGTGTGTGTGTGTGTGTGTGCATGTGTATGTGTATTTAGGCTCTAAAATGTTCATCCTATATTGACAGACACCAAATTCAAATTTTGCATGCATACATAAACATACTTGGTCTTCAGAAATATGTCAAACAATACAGTTTAATCAAAATCATAATTATGACAGATATTGATGCTGATACTTTGTAACAAAGAGAGTTAACCAACTATTGATCTAGCCCCATAAACTTTAAACTTTCTATAATAATGACAACCAACAGATTAACAAAACCTTAAAAAAAAACCTAAATTGCTTGAAATAATTCCACATAACAATTTTTGTTTGTATTACCACTTGTCGGGTGCCTCCCTGCTGTCGCAATGGGTTATGCGTAGCACCGTGAAGCTATCCAGAGCCACTGCAGCACGAGTTCGATACTCAGCCAGGGAGCTTCCCACATGGCGCAGCAGACCTCTCCTGTCTCTCTAGCTGCTCCCGTTAGCAGCAGACCTCTCCTGCCTCCCCCACTGCTCCCCTCAGCAGTGTATTTCAGTCGATCTGCCTGTTCTGCTCCTCACTCTGTCTCTGTCTCTGTCTCTGGTGAATCCTCTCCCCACCTCATGCCTCTGGCCTACACTCCACTCTGTATGCACAAGTAAATAAATCCTTTTTAAAAATAAATAAATAAATTACCACTTGTCCTGATAGCATTTACATATTTTCCAAGACAGAGTAACTACCAACTTGGCTGACCCTATATAAGTAATTAAGCAGGCATGTATGGCAGGCATGTATATAAATACACATGCACATAGTGTTATACTAATCACACTGGAAAATGGAAATAAAACATTTAGATTCAAACTCTTAGCCAAACAGACATTGAACCTAGTGGTTCTAGGCTCTTTTCTTACATTCAGGATCATTGCATACATTCTTTACATTAATTATGCTTCTGACCATTGTATTTTCTCTTCCACTCACCCCTGTTACCTTACTTATGACCCATTAATTTTCCTATAAAAATCTTAAGGAGTAATTCTTCTTCTCTAATAATGAGAATTCTAGTAATTGTCATGTATTGTACTATTTCCTGTACTTCAGGGATAAAACTTAATTGAAGTGTATACTATATGTGCATCTTGATAAAAAAAATAAGTACCTTTAGGAGAAACATCAGTGTTTCCATGTAATAAAAATATTAACAATACAAACATTCCCTTATTTAAAAGTTTTGTTTAAAATTCATCAAACCCATATTAGCAATTGCAGTAGAACATTCATTAATATTTCATGTTGTCACATCTCTTCAAAAAAGCAACAATGATTATTGTTGGTTGCTCATTGAATTGGTTGAATTCAACCAATTCAACCCATCTGAATTACTAAAAATGTATAAATTCTTTCTAATTATGCACTGACTAAATTTTTAAATTCTAAACTGATCTTTATAAAGAAGTAAAATGCCAAAACTTCATGTATTTTTAATTATATCATTGTTTAGGGGAAGGCTTTCTTTCAGACATATACATTAGGGAACCTAAAGAATGTGTAATCAAACGCAATTTCAATAGCTATGCTTTATTCAGTAATCATGAATGTAGTAAACATTATTTATAATAGCACTTTTAAGGTATGTCATTATGTCATAAGAAATACAACTTCTTAACCAACAAGCTCTACTAGTTCTCTACATGTAAAACAGTATATTTTCTGAAAGAAATAGAGAAGAATGTAGCATGATTTCTGTGTTTTTATTCATTGACAATAAGAAAAATTTGACAATTTCATGTAAATTATTTTCTCAGAGAAAAGCATCACAGTATTTAAAGATAATAGTGTTGGTTAAATTACCTAAATTCTAATATAGATAACAGTTAATGTAGTAAGCCAATGGATAATGAATGACAGCTCTGAACGCTTACACAAGTTCTTGATGTCATTTTTTTTCTGGACCTTGTCGTGCATGTTAAGTATGTGATTTTTTTACTAGAAATCCAGCAAGAGTATAAAACATCTTCTCCGACAAAACATTTATTATCTCTCTAGCCCTAAAGTGTTAGCAGAAGGGAACAAAGTGCAAACAGAGAATTAGCACGCAATACATACATGCTGAATTTATATTTTGAATCCTAATATTGGAATTACCTTTTATGAACAATCTGGGCTTTTGTCAACTTAGGGTGAGATTGAGATTTGTTTTTCAAGAAGCTCTTATTAAGCCAACCACTGTGGTGTGATTCTGCAAGGGATAAAATTATTAATAAGGCACATTCTCTTTATTAAGGAAATATAGTCTAATAAAGAGCAGATGTATTCACATCTAACATAAGGCAAAATGCTAATTGTTGTAATTGAAGAATAGAGGAAGTGTAAAGGAGGAGCATAATGAGAGAGATAAATTTTGACTAAGATATAGAGGAGGGCTTCATAGAGGAAGTGGAATTTAAAATGGATATTTCGGAGAAGAGTTGAAATCGTAGCAGATGGTGATGATGGAAACTGTAAAACTGATTTAATCTACCCCATACCTCTCATCTTATCCCCTTCTAACCTGTTACACTTTTCCTTTTATTTTGTACTCATTTTCTAAATTATTATGTAAGAAATTTACAGTAGAATATGTGTTTAGACATGGATCTTTGTTTTTGCTCGTTGATGTATTCTGGTGCCTAAAATTTGGTGTATTGTAGACACTTGATAAATAGCTGTAGAGTGAATTAATGAAGGAAAAATATTGCTAAATATGGAGGCAGAAAAAGCATGGTAATTTTTTTTTTAAATAATAGTGTGACTGGTTTGACCATGTAAAACATTTGATGGCAATATGGTATAAATAGAAAGGGAATTAGATATGGAATGAGGGAACTCCCTAGTGGTGCAAGGGTTAAGTCTCAGCATTATGAGGCTATAGGCAGCCACTGCAGCACTAGTTCGATCCCCACCCAGGGTTCTAACCCACATGGCACAGCAGACCTCGCCTATTGCTCCCCTCAACAGTGTATTTCAGTCAATCTGCCTGTTCTGCTCCCCACTCAGCCTCTGATGAATCTTCTCACCCTCCCTCCCCCTGACACATCTGGCCTACATCCCAGATCTTGTATGCATAAAGAAATAAATCTTTAAAAAAAAAAAAAGATGTGGAATGAAATGACTTGTTTTTTCTCTATTTTTCCATTAAGTAATAAAGATGTTTCTGTGTAACTCAGTTTCTCATCTGAGAAATTCATGTTTGAACTGTAATTTACATGCATTTTATAAATAGGTATTGAATAAATTACATAATAGGTTTTTGTTTAGAAATAATTTTTTTTAGATTTATTTATTTATGCGTACAAGAACTGGGGTGCAGGCCAGAGGTGTGGGGTGGTGAAAGCATTCACCAGAGACAGAGTGGGGAGCAGAACAGGCAGATCTACTGAAGTACACTGCTGAGGGGAGCAGCGGGAGAGGCAGGAGAGGTCTGCTGTGCCATGTGGGGATCGAACTCGTGCTGCAGTAGCTGCCCATAGCCTCAAAGATTAACAAAAATTTCTAATTTTTTATTTTGCAAAGTAAAGACATTTAAAGAAAAAACACAACGTCTTGGGCCTCCCTGGGGGCACAACGAGTTAAGTTTCAGCACTATGAAGCTATCCAGAACCACTGCAGTACGAGTGCAATACCTGGCCAGGGAGCTTTCCACATGGCACAGCAGACCACTCCTGCCTCGCCCACTGCTCCCCTCAGCAGTGTATTTCAGTCGATCTGCCTGTTGAACTCCCCACTCTGTCTCTGGTGAAACCTCTCACCCCCCCCCCCGCACCTCTGGTCTACACCCCAGCTTGTATGCATAAATAAATAAAATCTTTAAAAAAAACACAACTTCCACTCACTATCAAAGTCATTCATAAATGACATGTCACCACAAAAAATAGGACATAACCTCAGAATTTATAATTTTAACTAAAATATTTACTACGTTGTCCTTATTACTAATATTTCACCATAAATTAATGAAAACTTGGACCAACTTTAAACTGTAGACCTGTGTTTAGAAACCACTATAAATGACCTTTCTAATTCTCTTTTCCATCAAAAGTAACCTACCATGGTCTCATTCCCTCGTTGCCCAATTTTCATTTCCAAAATTACAACTCACTGGTCTATATTGAGTTCTGGGGAATAAATATATTCATATTTTCAAAAACCTATTTGTATTCTAATAAAGGGAACTTTATCCAAATACGTGATTGTAGAAATGAGTATTTCAGACCATTTGGCAAGTCGGGGGAAAAATGTCTGGGGTCAAGGTGCCCTTTTCAGCACCCTTTTGCTTTATAGATGTGTATGGCTAGCCATGCACTCACCCTTCCTTAGGTTTAAGAAGGTCACACCTACTACAGATAGGCTGGCCCTTTGAATGATTTCCTTAGCAGCACTTGAGATGCACACTTTAAGTGTCCTTGCAAATGAAATCAAGGTCCGATGGTTATCACAATTATGCTTCCATTTATGCTGCATATCGGGATTAAAGTCTATTATCCTAAGATCTTTGACCTGTCAAGACCCCAATGGAAAAATAATTTATTTTTGAGGTTTCTTCCAAGGATGAACATGAAAGAGGCACACCATGCCCCAAAGACTGACCTGCAGAGAACTGACTCTTTAAACTGGTACACAGGGGGTTTCTCTGGAGAGAGTGGCAGCAGCACTAACATAACTAGACTGTAAGCCATTTCAGATGTCTCCAGGGGAAATGGACAGCTCTAGCATGCAGTACACCACAGCGCAATAGTGAACACCATGGATCTGAGGTCAGAAGACCTTGATTCAAACCTGAGGTTAGACACTTACCAGTTGTGAAAAGCAGTTCATCTCTAACCTTCAGTTTCCTGAAAATGGGGTTATGCATAGTACCTATATCACAGGCTTGTTATAAGGACTAAGTAAATAAACTCATGTGAAATGTTTTAACACAGTGCCTAACCATGGTAAGTAAGCACTGGGTTAATATTAGCTTTATCATTATATGCACCATAACAGGGTGTGCCATTTTGCTGTTAGCTTCATTAGCCATTTATACTAAGGATATTTACTGTTTGAGTCAGAACATACTCTGAAATCACAAAATATGCAAACTCAGGTCCAGAAGGAGTAAATGTAAGACATGTATTGGAGTTCCCCTTTTAATAGTTTCCACAGAAATATCCCAGTCTTTACTGAACTTTATTTTACTTCCTCAAATCACCTCTCACTTCTCCTTTGTTGCAAATGTCAGTCCTGTCTCACTCAGACAGTTTCTAAGAGAGAACTGTCTTTGTTTGTTCGGTTTTTTTTTTTTTTGGGGGGGGTACTGTGATTGATATTACATTCTTTATCCATGAGCAAACGTGACTAGGTTTGTCTAGTGAGTAGAAAACCTCATTTCATTTCATTTTAAAGAGTGACAAGACAACCAGTTTGTCTTGAATTAATCTGATTTCATAAATTACAGTCAACTTTCAATTATGCACATAAATTTTAAAAGGCCATCATAGGTATATAGATAACAGAAAATTACAGATTCTGAAATTGTGGTTAACCATCCAGCAGAGTGAGTTTCTATTTATACCCAGTGGCAATGCCAATTGGGTTAAAGGAATTTAGCCTCCCTATAATCTCCTTGAAACCCCATTCTTTTATATGGATATTTGACATTTTCTTAATTTTTTTTATAAAGTACTAAGAAATTAGAGTTTTTATTCCTTACTTTCTGTGTTATTGTGGTTGCTATATTCCTGTAAAATACAAGTTCAGAGCTGGCTCTGTCATAGGCTGGGATCTATCTCAGGCATATGACCAAGACATGATGCATATGATTAATCTCTAATGCACCCAGCCTAACTTTACATTGACCTGCTTCATTTCCCTGAAGCTAACTTCAATAAGTAGCTAGGGGGAAAGTGGCAGTCTGGCACTGTTTCAACAATGAAACAATGAGATTTTTAGACAAGTCTTTTTCACATAATCTCCTTCAGCTTTCATCTCTGACTATATCCCTGGGGTCATAAAGAATAAATCTAGTCTCCTTTAAATTGGAGAAAGCTATTGTATATTACCTGTTACCTCAATAAAAACAAGCACATATACATATGTACATGTATGTGTGTATATGTGTATGTGTGTGTGTTTTCTTTTTCTTTTCCTATGAGTTAAGCAGTAGATCTCGTGAGCCAGATGATTATAGCAATTCAACAAACTTCCTGGTTATTACCTGAGAGAACAGAATATTATGAAATTACATATATGAGAATACCAAAAAAGTATATAAACAAGTATTACTTATTCTTATGGTACATATTCTACATTCCTGAGAAGATTATTTGTGCATGGAAAGTGCTATTTACCCTTTCCCCAAATTCCTTATGTTTTACAAGATTTCTGTTTTTAGTCTAATATGAAGCAAAGGGTTTTTTGAGATATTTTGGAGAATTTTGTGATTGTTTGAATCCTTTACTGATATCTGGCATATTTTAAAACTATGATTGGAAATGATTGGACAGTTTATTAAGTTGATTTTGGGTATGAAACTACTTACTAAATTAGGCTTTGGTTCTGTTATTTATTTTTAAGATTTATCTGCCAATTCACACTGATTCTGTGGCAGACTTGAAATATTTTTAAAGTTTAATTTTGAGATTGGTGATTATAAGTCAACAAGAATCTTAGAAATTTCTTGCACAAGTGCTGCAGTGCTGGCCGGGGAGATTCCCACATGGTGCAGCAGACCTCTCCTATCTCTCCTGCTGCTCCCCTTAGCAGTGTATTTCAGTTAATCTGCCTGTTTGCTCCCCACTCTGTCTCTGATGAATCATCTCACTACCCCACACCTCATCCTACACCCCACCTTGTATGCATAAGTAAATAAATCTTTAAAATATATATATATTAAATAAATCTTATATATATATATAAATATATATATTAAATAAATCTTTAAAATATATATATATATAAATTTAGCGGATTCAAACAACAAAATTTTATTGTATCTCACAATTTTGTGAATCAAGAATTTGAAAAAGGGGCCTCCCCGGTGGTGCAGCAGTTAAGCGCTGCGCTGTGGAGCTGTTGGCAGAGGCAACACGAGTTCGACGCCTGGCCAGGGAGAATCCCACATGGCGCAACAGACCTCTCCTGCCTTGCCCGCTGCTCCCCTCAGCAGTGTATTTCTGATCTGCCTGTTCTGCTCCCCACTCTGTCTCTGGTGAGCCCTCTCGCCGCCCCACGCCTCTGTCCTGTGCCCCAACTTGTATGTATAAATTTAAAAAATAAAATTAAATAAATAAATAAAAAAGAAGTTGAAAAAGGTTTAGCTAGGAAATTCTTCTGCACCATGTACAGGTAACTGAGCTGGTCTTTAGGGTCCAAGCTAGTTTTCCTTACAGGCCTGGCTTCTTGATAGGATGACCAGAGGGTGGGGCTCAGCTGGGTCTCTCTCCCTCTTGGTATAGTCTCAGAGCCTCTCTCTGGGTCCTCTACAGCAATGTAGCTGGATCTCTTGCCAGTAGAGGCCTCTAAGAGCAAATGTTACAAAAGACAAAAAATGTTTGGGCTATTAAGGCCTGCCTCTGGAAACAAGCACAAGATCATTTCCAGTGTATTAAATTATCAGAGAATGTGAGAGCCTAGGGAACCCAACTCTCAGCAGAAGTATCAAAAGATCTGTGGGCATCATGAACCGGCAACATAAGCCAAAACTCTTTGGCAGGAAGCTTTGTGTCATGTGCGAATAGAATACAAACACTCTCCAGAACTTTTGAACAGGTCAATCCTTTGATATATAAAATTTTTTACTCTTAAATCAGTGACACTGTAAAAATATATACAATCTGACACATCTATATAAAGTTTTTTATAAGAGAGTTATATATTGGTTCTGATTTTCCACTGGAGCATTACTTGTTTTCTTATACCTCTTGCAAGTACTTTTAAGCAGTTTCTTTTATATTTATTTATGCATACAAGAACTGGGGTTTAGGCCAGATATAGAGGGAGGGGCGTCAGGATTCACCAGAGACAGAGTGGGGAGCAGAACAGGTGGATCTACTGAAATACACTGCTGAGGGGAGCAGCAGGCAAGACAGGAGAGGTCTGCTGCGCCATGTGGGTCAGCTCCCTGGCCTGGGATCAAACTCATGCTGCAGCGACTGGTGGTGGCTTAATAGAGCTGAGACTTTAACCCCTGCACCACCAGGGAGGCACCACTTTTAAGCAGTTTCATCACACTTTTGCTATTTTACTCTGACTAGCCATGATAACTAGTGTTTGAAAAGTAGCTCCAAAATAAACAGCAAGGTACAACCCACCTGCCAATATGAATAACACAATGCTCAAGATGGTTATGACAGCTTCTCAACTGTTTGGTGAGGTGACTTTCCACTGAGCAGAGTCTGTTTTTGCTAAGAGTCCCATCCTTGTCTTTCTCTATGAAGATTTATAAACTTTAATGTACTTTAAAAGAGTTTCGATGCTAGGTTAAGCAAAGGGAGCCCTGTGGAGACCCTTTCAATTTCAGACTTTTCCTTTGACTCTTTCCTTCTGCAAAGGTAATGATCCTTTCTTAGAATGCCAATGACTTCTCATGTGAAGCCCCTCACTTTATAGATGTTTAATAAAAATGTTCTCTTCATCAAAAGAATAACTTCACTTCATGTAAACAGTGATTGCATTTCAAAGTGTATTTTTTCTTCGCAATCAAACAGCGAAGGTGGGGGCAAACTACAAAGTGAGGATCAAATCCAGCCAATTGCTTACTTTGTAAATAAAGTTTTACTGGAACATAGCTGCATTCATTTGCTTACATATTGTTTATGCATATTTTCATGCCTTAAAGTCAGAGTTGAATAATTGTGCCAGAGAACATATGTCCTGCAAGGTCAATATTTACTCTCTGGTCCTTTACAAAAAAATATTTCTCGATGCCTATGATAGTGTAATTCCTTTGGAATTTTTGCATGAAATTATTTGGTTTTGTTTCTTCTCAATAAACCTATTTTGTTGTGGGTAAAAAAGATCGTACAATTCACAACTTTTAGTTTCATGGATAAATAGGCAAATACACTTTAATAAAACATTCACTCTATGGGAATAAAAGGTTCTCCCTTCTTTTATTGTTGATCTGACTTTTGCAATTTACCTGGCAACATGAAACAAAGGCAGTCTCAGAGCTAACACACTAGTGAATCAGGCAAGGGAAGTTGTGGATTTGGTCGCCAAAATTATCACGTCAATTTAGTCCCTCTGTCCCTATACCTGAAGGCTTCATTTGGACTCACATTATATTCAAGTATAAAAGCAATTCTGGGGAAATCCCTAGACCATTTAGTAATAAATATATGTGCTTTTTCATCTCCCATATTTGTTAGAATGTGCTGTCTACATATGAAAACAGGTGGTTGATAAGTGTTATCTAGGGAATGGATAACTTAGCTTTCCATTCCTGTAACTATTTGTGAAAGTAAATTTATTTCAATGTTTCTAAAAGGTGAAATGTCTCAAAAGCCTGAACATTCTTAGAAATTCAATGCTAATACTCCCCTAATGAAATCATCAAAAGTAAATATGCAAATGTATTTACAATTTATTTGAACAGTATTTTAATAATGAAACACTGACAATAATTTATATATCAATCATAAGAGATTGAATACAGTAGAATATAGGAAAACTAGTTGTTCATAATATTAAGGGAAGAAAACAAAATGACAAAATAATTACATACAATTTTAGCCCAATTTATTTGAACATTTACAGTATTTATGCATAGAAAAGTCAAAAAATATACAGTAAAAAAGTAATGATGTTTGTGCTTGAAAGAATTTACATATAACTTTATTGTTTTTAATATATTTTCATGTTTTCCACATGAACATGTATTACTCTTGTGATAAAATAACAAAGAGTATTTATTTTAAAAGGTCATATCAAGAAATTTTAAATATACTCAACTAATCAACTGTTTACCTCACCTATATGATTGAAAAAAATAAGGAAGCTTTTATTTATTTGTAGAATTAATGTAATTAAATTGATATTTGTAATAATGAAGCACAGGCTTGGGTTTTAATTCTCTTTGCCTCCTAAAAACTGGTAGAGATTTTGAGATTGAGTGTATTTTATATCTCTTCCAATTGCACACTTTTGTTCAGTAAAAATGGAAAATACTTGCTGAACAAGAACAAAAAAAAACTAGTCACATCTTTTCATTTCTTAATAAGAATTTATAATTTAGTATTTATATTATTTAACTTCTCGTGAGATTCAATTTTATTTATGGAAAATATAATTTTCAAATAAAAGTTAAAGATTAATGATCCAAGAGCAATCTTTCAAAGTTTAATATGTATTTCTCTTGAGAGTTATGTTTAGATAGATGTGCCACAGCAATTGTTTGCTTAATCCAAGACAGGACTAGCTTCCTTATCAGATTAATCAAATCACTTTCAGTAGACTTAAATCCTACAGGATCCTTTACTCCCTGGCCTTACAGCTGCTCCTGCCAGAAAAGGGGAGGCTCAGAAATTCAACAATTTGGAGCCCAAAATACTTGTCTGATTGCTTTGACTATAACTAAAATCAATTTATGTCTTATGTCTTACAGGTCATTAAGCAGCCCTTGGGGCAAGAAAAGGGGAGCCTGTGGGAGAGTGGGGCAAGAGCAGAGGAGGGGAGGGGATGGGGGGGAGGGGGAGAGAGAGAGAGAGAGAGAGAGAGAGAGAGAGAGAGAGACTTAATATATATAGTTGAACTAGTGTTAGTTCAGAAACTTCATATTCCATTATTTTATTTCCCGCTTTTGGGTCTCTTCACTCTCCCTTCAACCACTACTGACTAGATCATTTAGAATTTAAACAAATATTTTCTATTAATCTAGCTACAGAATTTATTTTCCTCTAATCAATTTACATAGCTCACAGAAGCTGTGTAAAATCAAAATGTAAACAGAGTAATCTTCTAGCAACTGTGAAAGAAAATATAACATTTTTTAAACAACAGATGGTAAAGAAAATGGCATTACAAGAAGTGTTAATATTCATTAGGAAAGGGTCATCTTAGTTTTGGTGAGAATGTGAGCAGGAACATTGAATATGAATGTAAAGTTGTCTATACTCCCATTTGTGCTAGAAGTTCAAACAAAACATTTAGACTTTATAACAGAACTTACCAAAAACTATGAGAATCTCTAATTTGGGGGTATGTGACTACTTTTAACTGAAGCTCTTTTCTTGTTTGCACTGAGAAAAATAAAGCAATAACTGTAACAGGTGTTAATCTGTGCTGGAAAATGTTTTAAATAAATTTTGATAGACTAAATTTTTAAAATACTTGGATGTTTTAAAATACCATATTTTAAAGCTTTTCACAAATGATATAAAAGATGTTATAGATTCTCTTATATTTCATACCATTTTTATTTTCATTTATAATACTTGTAGTAATAACCTCACAGAAAAATATTACTATAAATGTTCCACATATTTGTCATTTAACTTTAACAGACACAGTTGCTATTTCAGCATTTTTGCCATTTTTTTTTATACCTTGCACAAATCCTTACTAGTCATGTATTTGGTTTTTTGTACATGGAAACAGGGAGAAAGAAATTTCTTTGATAAATATCCATATCTAAATTCTTTCATACTAACATACTATCAACACTGTTCATCTTTCCAGATAATAGTGTTTAACTCAAGAAATGAGATCTTCTGAGTATCAAATCTATTTCTAGTGATCCTTGGATTGATTCCTTAGCTTAACACCTGATATGTCATCCTATGGGTTCTTCAGTGAGAATTGTTTGATGGTGATGATGATGGAGATGGTGCCCTCCATGGATGGAATGTCACGCTTGCTGCTTGTAGTTATTATCTAATAATTGACTTTTGTCTGACATCATGTAGACTCTTATTAATGTGACCTTCAGTTTTTTATCAACCGCAAAAATTGTAAGGTGCCCACAAAAGCCAGTGATTTTGTGTCAGGCACTACTTTCCAAATGATTCTAAACGCTTCCTTCTCTCTATCTCACTTTCCATTTTTGACATTTCATCAAACCCTGGTCTACTGGAAAATATCCAATAATACAGACTTTGAAATTAGATAACTGAAATTTCAGTTCTCGGTTCTGTCATTTTTTGTCTGTGGTCTGAATTATTGTGTCTCCCCAAAATTTATATCTTGAAATCCTAACCACCCCCAAGTGATGGTAGTAGAAGGTGGGACTTTGAGAGGTGATTAAGTTATGAGACTGGAACTTCCATGAATGGGACTGGTGCACTTATAAAAGAGATCACAGAGACGGTCCTCCCTCATGGCCTAGGAGTTAAGGCTCAGCACTACGACTGTGACGGCCCACCACTGTGGCCTTAGTTCGATCCCTGACCAGGGAGTTAACTCACATGGAGCAGCAGACTCTCCTGTCTTGCCTGCTGCACCCCCGCTTAAAAGTGTATTTCAGTAGATCCGCCTGTTCTGCTTGCCACTCTGTCTCTAGTGGATCCTCTCACCCCACCCCCCACCCCCGGCCTACACCCCAGTTCTTGTATGCGTAAAAAAAAAAAAATACTTTAAAAAATATATACTACTTAATGAAAGTTTTCCTAATTAATCAAACTAATTAGAATTCAGCATGTAGAGTCTATTCTTTTCCTCTGTAAATCAAGATACATTTTAACTAAGATTTATTTAATATCCATCTATTTATGTATATAATAAACATCACTAAGCCCCCAAAAGGCATCAGATGTTCTGAAAGCCTTGCTAAGAATAGGAGCAAATAAGCTAGAGAAGGTGGCCACT
>PVIJ01005472.1:33051-48365 GCA_004024925.1 Scalopus aquaticus
CAGTTCTTCTATGCACCAAAAAAAAAAAAAGAAAAAGAAAAAAAAAGAAAAGAAAACAAGTTGAATAGTAAGTGACTAGTGACTAGGGTAAGTTTAATTTATGCAAGGGGTGGCAAACAGATAAATCTCATTGCAAAATCTTCCTGCTATGAAGAGGGAGAAATAATGATTTCACATAAGCTACAGTTACTGAATACATTTCTATTATTTCAATTTATAGAAGATTAAGATATTTTAATGCATATGTGTAAACATTTCAAAATGTTTCTTTGATTATTGATAGACTAGGGCCTCCCTGGTGGCGCAAGGGGTTAAGTCTCAGGCTATGAAGCTATGGCAGCCACTGCAGCACAAATTCCATCCTTGGCCAGAGAGATTCCCACATGTCACAGCAGACCTCTCCTCTCTCACCAGCTGCTCCCCTCAGCAGTGTATTTCAGTCAATCAGCCTGGTCTGCTCCCTACTCTCTCTAGTGAATCCTCTCACCTCCTCCCAACACCTGTGGCCCGCACCCCTGCTCTTACATGCATAAATCTTTAAAAAAAAATTGTTGATAGACTAAATTTGAATATATGAAATATTCTAATTAAGGTGTATATATTCAAGCTAAAAGGATCATTTAAAATCTCTCCTAAATTAATTATTTTGATCACTTTGTAGTTTTTACAGTTTTTCTTTGTTTTTGAGGGGTAGATTTTTTTAGAGATTCATTTACTTATACATAGAAGAGCTGGGTTGTAGGCCAGAGGTGTGGGGGTGGGGGGGTGAGAGGATTCACCAGACAGAATGGGGAGCAGAATAGGTGGATCTACTGAAATACACTGCTGAGGGGAGCAGCGAGTGAGACAGGAGAGGTTTGCTGTGACATGTGGGTTAGCTCCCAGACTGGAGGTTGGGGATTGAACTCATGAAGAGGGAACTGATGGTAGCTTGATAGCCCTCAGATTTAACCCCTGCGCCACCAGGGAGGCCCTGAGGTAGCTTTCAAAGCCACTTTAATAGTAATTATGTTGCCGAAAATAAGGACAAATAATAAGTCATCAAATTATCCACTTGTCTCTTCTGCATTATCAGTTTTTAAAAATACCTTCCAATATCATATCATATCATACCTTCTAATATCAAATACCACCTTCTTAAAGAGAGAGAAAATTATTTTCTTTCAATTGTGAGGTCATTTGGAAATGGTTACTTTCTAGTATTGATCTATAAAACTTTCAGAAATTAACAGATGTAGCATTGCTGTAACTATAAATATTGCATTCTGTGTTTTGCTGAAGAAAAAGAAAAGAATCTAGAGTAGCAACCAAAAAATGATGAATGGCAGTATGGCTTTTTTTTTTTTTTTTTTTTTGGCCATGACAGTAAAATATACAAACATTGTATGACAAATAAAATTTTTTCTCCTCCTCCAAATTGTATAGTCCCACCACTTAAGAATACCACTGTAGAGGTATCACAGAGGCAAATGTTATTTTTATAATAATAATTTTTAAACTCCAAACAACTCACTTGTTGTACTAGATAAGTTAACATTAATCTTGACTCCCTTCTAAGCCTCGGAAATGGGAAAAATTTCTTATCTTAGTTTTCCCTCATTCTCCTGGAATCTCTATTAGCCCCAGTTTATACATTTCAGTGTTATTTGAATGTGGAGTTCTAGTACAAACATTGGAAAGAAATAATTGTGGCCAAGATTTAAGAAGGTTAAATAAATCATGAAAAGATAATCATCTCATCCAAGTGAATTTAAGACACTTAATCTTTTCAAGTTATATCCAGGTGAATGTTTAAATACCTTTGGCTACAATAATAGAAATCTTCCCTGATGGATTCAATAATGACATTTATTCTCTCATGTAACAAAGAGTGCACAGGTGGCACAGGATCGCCCAAGTTTGGCTCATTCAGTGACTCAATGGTATCATCCAAGACTTTGATTTTTTTGTACCTCTTTACTTTGCTATCCTCATGAATGGCTTTATCCCTTTTTTTTTTTTCTTTTGCTGGAAGATGGCTGCCAGTGATCATGAGCTGCAAAGTTTCTTCTATATATCAGGAAGAAGAGAAACCTTACCCCCTACCCAATCTGATTTGAGACTAGGTACATAACGTTAGCCAAAAAGAGTTCCCTGGAGAATGCTATGCACAGATTATTCTAAACTTTGGACTAATCATGATGAGGGGATGGGTATGGAATCAGGTGTATTTATTTTTCTAAGCACATACCTGTGTGGAAGAGAAGTTATTTAAAGAATAAATAGGATATTGGTGTTTGGTTGGAAACTAACAATATTTCTATTTCAAGACATTAAGACAATTTACAAATAAGATCATGACAGCAACCTTTGAAACAATTGGAAGAGCAAGACATATACTAAACTGGAAAGAAGTTGACCATAAACAACAGACCAACGACCTTGACATCAATCCTACTTCTGAATCAAGACCTGGTTATGAAAAATGTAGACAACTGATCAGACCAAACATCTTTCATCCCACCTGTTACATAAATTCCATGAGCTCGCCTCCATTTCTGTCCCAAATTTCTCATTTTAGTCATCAAGTTACTTTGCTAAAAAGCAAACCCTTCTCTCTCACTACTACCCACAGTCTACTATTTTTCTTTCTCTTAATTCTTTAATTAAAAAAGCAACCCCACTACATCCTTTATCTCTTCCCCAAACACCATCTTTTCCCCTCTTTGCAATCTGAGATATTTGAAGAGAAGTCAATCTTTGTTTTCCCTCTCTCTCTCTCTCTTTCTCTGTGTGTGTGTGTGTGTGTGTGTGTGTGTGTATGTGTAAACACGGATGTCAAAGTCTTGAAACGAGTAACTCCTCCTCTGAGCATCCTAACCTCCTCCACTCCACCCAATCCCTTTGGTCCCTTGATTTGAGCACACCTCCAATTTACCAGTTGAGCCAACCTAATCTCTCTCTCTCTACCAAGTTGAAGAAATTATGTGGTAAGGAAAAAAAGAAAGTGTGGTTGGAGACAAAGACCTAGAGGAGACTTCAGAGGAGGTGACTCTTCAACTTACAGTATACAATCTAAATGGAGAAAACAGCAAATGTTGAAGAGCTACATTTATATGGCTAAAGAAAAAAGAGTAGGGACTATCTCTGGTGATTTTTAAATCTAGGTATATCCTTATTAATTCTGGTTCAATTTTCTGGGGTGGGTTGTCAACTTAGATGTTTTTTAAGAAGCTACTCAGATGATCCCAATATACAAATGGATTAGGAAACATTACTCAAGAACCAGTGAAATATTTTAAGTAGGATAATGACAGAGTGTAATTTTTGGTGGGATGGTTTCAAGGGAAGCCATTTAGAATGGGAGGGAAACTTGAGAAGCTGTATGAGAGTTGGAAGGCACTAGTGTGTGGAACTAAAGGAAGAGGGAATAGCCATCAAAGTTAAATTCCTTATAGATACAAAGATGGAGCCTGAAAAGACTTTTGGATTTTTCTTAGTAGTGTTATTTTTAAGATTCATTTCAATCTTCTTGTATCAGAAAGATTGAGAGTCACCTGAGGTAAGGAGTGAGTAAAAGTCAAAGAAGGAAAGAAATTTGGTTTTGAAAGTATGATCACTGTAGGAAACCCAGGAAATTTCATAACTTAGCATAGAAGTAACTTGAGATGTTTATATGTTGAGAGGAATTAATTTATTTTACAAGTAGCATGGATGAATGTGATTTTTATGTTTCTTTTTTTTGTTGTTTTTTTTAAATATCACAGTAAACCCAATATGAGTGGACCAGGTGAATGATCACCAAATATAGAATTTGTGGTGAGAGTTGACCACCACTGTTAACCACTGTGGTAAGACTGTGCCATCGTTGTAAGAAATAGATGTTACACTTTTCTATTTATCACTGGCCAGAGAACTGTATTCCACTTTGTCATTCCTCAACAGATTTCATGAGATTTATCAAGCAATTGCACCTAAATCTGACTCAGTCTGTTCAGAGGACTGTGGTCAAGATATTAAAGGGAATCAAAACGATGTCATGTGAAGTATAGTTGAAAACTATTTTGCCTGAAGAAAAAAAGATCTGAGAGACATAGTATTTTATATATTTGCAGGCCATGGTGTGGAAAATGACATTCTATAAAGGCTTGTAAGACAATTTTTAGGCTGTCAGGAAAGCAAAAGTATCCTGGGGGCCAAGAAAAATAGGGAGGACTTTTTCCCAAGTCAGAATAGAAATGACTTACTGGAATAGAGAGGCAATGGTCTCCTTGATAGAAGCCAAATTAGATGGTTTAAATCAGTAGGGGCAAAGTGTGCATGAAACAAGAGAACTAGTGTCCAACAACCAAGGGAGTAGAAAGTAGGTCAAAGCAAAGTATCCCTTCTAAGTTTAAAATGGGTGTTTTAAGCTACTGAAATACAAAGAAAAACATAAATCAAAGAGGACACAAGAATCCTAAAACTAGATGAAAACTGTAAGGCTATAGATTTTATGACTTCAGATATCTAGAAATATCTATATCCCAATATACATATTTATTATCACAAAAGGGAGCTACTCTCAAAAAAATGGATAATAAGCACAAGTTACTTGTGTTTATTATTACAAAAATATCTGAACACTATGTAAACATAAAGAATGAAAAGAGAATATTACTTTCACATTCGAAGACTAAAATGAGAGCGTCTAACTATAATGCTTGTTACTCATCCAAGTTCAGAAGCAATGAGAGAGAAAGGAGTAAGACAGGTAGACATCAAAATGACATCTTTATTGCTACTAGAACTACTGTAGAATGAAACCAAGGTGGCAGAAGGAAGTGGGCACCGCTAATACCAACCCCTAGGATAGTACTCATATGCCCCAGTCATTGGGAATGCCCTAAAACCAAAGCCACCTATCCTAACAGGGCCTGTCTGTGGACGTAGCATACAAGGCCCCTTTCGAGTTAGACAAGAGCAGGACATTTGATCGCCCTGAGGCAATAGGTATACATCCTGAGGTATGATTGGGAACACCTGGGGGACTGATGTGCTTTATACCTCAGGGACTGATCAGTGGAAGGCCTTGTTAATGAGACTGGAGCCATGGGTAGGAGTTGGGTGTATGTCATTGGACTCACCCTCCCTCAAGTCCAAAATCAGTGTTCAGTTTGACCTACCCTTCTCTGTCAATAAAGGCTAGGATCTTGCACCTGAGTGGCATCCTGTATCCTACAGCCTGCTCCACGACTCCTGTTTCTTTTATCACTGTGGTGTTGCTGATGCAACAAGTGGTGCCCAAACAGGGACACCGACCTGGATTCTCAAGCCTGGAGAAGGGAATTGGACATCCAAATCAGCTGGTCAAAGGCCCCACAGACCCAGAGTCTTCGACAAAGCAGTAGTGTCTTTCAGACGTGTCTTTCCTATCTTGTTTTCTAAATCAGCCTGGTAAAAGGCCCCACAGACCAAGAGTCTGCTAGGAAGCAGTATGGTGCTTCCAATTACATCTTTTCTATCTTTCTATTTTTCCTTCTAAACAACCTTTCCTTTTTTCTTCTCTATCTTTCAAAAAAATATGGGTAACATCCTCACACCTACCTAAAGAAATTATGAAGATCAGATTAGAGCTCTTCTGCTAACTCAGGGATACAAGGTATCCGATAAAGAGCTTATTCAATTCTTAAAAGCAATTAAAATCCATTGTCCCAAGCTTCTTCAGAAATAAATCTTAAATTTAAAGACTTGGGAAAATGTAGGAAAGCATTTACAGAGAGACGTAGGGACATTGCCTGTCTCTCATTTTAAATTATGGAATTTATGTAAATCAGCTATTCAGTCATAAGACAAAAAGGTTTTTATGAGTTCAAAAGAGCCATGCCATAACTCGGATAGGGCCAGTGCTCCCCCACAAGAAAATGCCAAAGAATCTTCACTAGGTTCTCTTGAATTTGACCCTACCTCCAGCCTCTGTCTTGAGACATGTGCTGCGAAAATTTTAAACCAAGTAGAAAGTGCTAATTCACAATCTTCTGAATCTCTTGATAGGTTCCAGGAAATTCTCAGGACGTTTCAAAATCTGATCAACTTCTCAAGATTTTTGTTAGTTAAGCTTAGTGGAAAGAATGCTTGTCAAAGGCCAAAAAAGAGGGACTTCTTGCACTTCCTGTTAAAACTAAAAAGGGTCAGATACTCCATGAAAATCTCCCCTTTTCTACTCTTAAAAAATTAAGAACTAGCATTCATAAAAACGGAATCTTGTCTTCTTTTACTAGGAGAATCATTGAAGGCATAGCAAGCAATTATCAAATGATCCGCTGGGACAGGAAACTGTTGGTAAAAACAGTTCTCAGAACACCACAATATACCTTGTGGCTTCAAGAATTTAGAGATCACTTAGAAATGCAAGTATGGCGCAATACAGCAAAAGACATTCCTATCACACTGGATGATGCTTCTGGGCAAAGGCCTATATGCCGCAGTACAAGATCAAATACACTTAGATGATAGAGCATATATTCAGATATCAAATGCAGCTGTTCATGCCTGGGCTCGAGTCCCTGATGACACTTTCCCAATAGTTCCTTTACTTTCATCAGACAAGGAACCTCCAAATCATATCTACAATTCATAGACCATCTCCAGATAGCAATAAATCGCCCAGTTGATAAGGCAGAAGCAAAACAGGTTCTAACATTACAACTGGGCTATGAAAATGCTAAGGAGGACCGCAAAAGGGTACTTCCACCTTTAGTGGGCAAACTTCATACCATCACAGACATGCTAAGGGCTTGCCAACATATTGGATCAGAAGCTCATAAGACTCTGGTCTTGGCTACTGCTTTACAAACAGCAGCCTCTTGTTGTAATTGTGGACAAACCAGTCATTTTCGTAAGAATTGTCCCAATGCTGCTTCAGGTGAAACTTCTAAACCTGTTAATCCAAAAACCAAATGCCCCTGCTGTCAAAGAGGCTACCACTGGGCATCTCAATGTCGTTCTAAATTCACTCAAGACGGCTGTCTGATTTTAGGAAAGAGGTGACAGGGCATGAGTCAGTGCGCCCCTAAAACAAATCAGGGCAATTACCAGGTTCCAGCTAATTTCCCCAACCAGAGGCCCATATGGATGTCCAAGTTGGGAGTGCAGGGAGAGCCATAGGCAGTACGACCTCAGGGTGTAAATCCCACCAATCAATTCTCAATTTAGAAGCAGCCTCTACGTGCGGGGCGGTGCAAGATTGGATTTTAGGACAGACTTCACTCCTCGTTTGGACAGGTGTGACCCTAATCTCTTTCCTTGCTTGTTTTAAACACTCCCCATTCTCCACAGGAATTATTGGACAATAAACCTCATCTTTTTGCATTATTGAATGGCTTTCTTCCCTTCCAACCTAAAAATCATCTATCTACTTATTTTTCTCAAAGATTTTTTTTGTTACAAAAGGGACACTTTCCATGTCAATCATATCTGGCTATGATCCTGGCTCTGTTAACACCTGTCTCTCTACGCAGGAGACAGAATGGCTCCTCAGAACAGTTTCAAATTGTCAGGATTACATAAGATCATTCTTTTATCCACCACCCCCCCCAAACACATTCAATCCCTTCAGCTTCTCCCTATCCATTCCTTCAGTATTGTTGATTTTCCCATTCCCCAGGCTCTGACTATCTTTGTGGATGGTCCTTCCACGCCAGGTCCTGGAATCATCATTTGGTGCACAGATGCCTCTTGGCAAACTGCCTATACTGGGCCCTTCCCTTCAGCTCAGTGTGCAGAACTAGCAGCTGTAATTTTGACTCTTTCCTCATTTCCTTCTCGACCAATAAACATGCTCTTTCAGCTGCTGTACAGGATACCCCTTCTAATGGGAAGACTTTAACCACAAACCCTAAAGTGATAAACAAGATCACGTAACTCATAATTAATAGAATTTTTTCTTCCTGTTTCCAAAGTCTTAGGTCTATAGGGTGACAACCGGAACCTGTAATTTCTGCCAGCAACACTCCACTTTTTTTTTTTTTGATTTGAAATTTTTTCTGAGCCTATGGAGTAAAACTGCAGTTACATAAGATATTCCACATGGCATAACTAAAAAACAAACAAACAAAAACCTGTCTATATGTTGTGTGTTGTATGTGCCTGTCTTGGCCTCCAGAGGTTGTTAAATTGGTTTAGATGGTGCCTATAAACATTGAAAAAAAATGTAATGACTGGTGCAAGTGCTTTGAGAACACATTATCTGAGATAATTTTTGGTTAATAGTAACTACTTTATAATCTAATGGATAATTTTAGAACATGTACTTATAAAGTTGTATTGGATATAATTTTACCTCTTGTCTGGGTTATTGATGTTGGATACATAATGTCTTTTAAGTATCAGGAATATGGGAGTTTGGAAAAATTTAAGGTTTTTGGACTGAGCCAGAGCTTTCATAGAGATTAAATTTTGTTATTGCTGCTGTTTTCTGATATTTAAAACAAAGCTTTCCAGAAATCTAAAGTGAAGTAAAATTTGGTAGTCTGTCATTTGGTTGATCAAAGGAAATTCTGTGGGACCCCAGTAGAGCTCCTGAGACAACCCATAAAATTCTCCCTTTCCTCCTGGCATTAGATGATTTCGCTCTATGTGATTTACCTGGTGGAGTAAAACTGAAAGGTAATCATTGTCACTTGAAAAAAAAAATAGTAAAAACTTTGGCATGCACAAAAATGTTAACACTGGTTTTCTGAAACTTTTACAAAACCTTTCAGTACCTGATATGTATGTAAATTGTCAAGTTTTGATTGTTGTCCTGCAATATTGTATATTTAAATGGTTTGATAGCTGCAGAAATTTTCTGAAAAAAAAAATTGTTTCTAAAAAAAAAATCTCAGCTGATTCCAACTGATGGAATGTTTGACAGTAAAAATTTCCTACAAAGGACTAAATAGACTAATTGTTTCTAAAAAAAAATCTCAACTGATTCCAATTAATGGAACTTTCGACAGTAAAAATTTCCTACTAAGGACTAAATGGACCTAATTTTTGATAAGTTTTGTTTAATACTGGTAACTTTTTTACATTTTCGCTTTGACTCCAAGAAAGTTTTCTTGTTTTGACTCACCAGGATCTGCAGCAATGTTGCATTTTTTTAAGCAGGGCTAACTTGTGTTTGCATTTTCTCTCCTCTCTCCTACTATGCAAACGTAGTATTAAAAATGGTGGTAATAATTTTTACTACTCCTGGCAGAGTCTATTTTTGCATAATTTCAGTAGGGAATTTTATTGCTTAAACTGGAGAATTGGAAACGTGTTTCATTGTATAGCTTTGATTGGAATTCTTCCAGGAAGTTGAATCTGTTTTGTTTTGCTTTTTAAGATTTACTTATTTATGCATACAAGCTGGGGTACAGGCCAGAGCCATGGGGCGGGGATAAGGTTCACCAGAGACAGAGTGGGGAGCAGAACAGGCAGATCAACAGAAATACACTGCTGAGGGAGTGGGAGCAGTGGGAAAGGTCTGCCGAGCCATGTGGGAATCTCCCTGTCCATGTGTCAAACTCGCATTGCTGCTGCCAACAGCTCCACAGCGTAGCACTTAACCACTGCACCACCAGGGAGGCCCCAGGAAGTTGAATTTGAACTGAACGAAGAGGAGGAAAAACCACTGCTTTGTTTGTAGGGTTCCAGAGACCTCCAAAGAAGGTGAGGAAGCTTGCCTCCATTGGCAAGACTGGACAACCTGGTAAAAGAAAAAAGTTCTGGTAACCTCGAGACCAACCTTGTTCCTAAAGTCTGCATGGACTGGATGTTAAGAGTTTACTCTGATCTATATGGAGTAGTCCAACAAAGCCAGCTAAAATTGCTGTTTGGTTATTCTGCCTTGTGATTTTATGCAAAAATAGGTAAAATGGTCTGAAAGAGGATTTACTTTGTAAATATTTTGCTGTACTGTTGGAAAAAATTGGGATGAAGGTGGCGAGAACTTGTTTTTAGATTTTTTTCACCTGTAATTTTAATATATTTGCTGTTTTGCTTTGCCTGCAGATGTTTTTTTCTTTTGTCATGGACTGACAGTTTATTTCCCATTAATGGAGGACTGTCATACTGGGCTTTCATGGACAATGCTGGTGACTGATTGTTGTATCTCTTATATAATAACTCTGCTGAAAATTTAACTTCATATTCTTGGGTCTTTCACAAAAAAGATTTGTTATAAGCTTTCAGTTCTCCATTGGCTTCCTCTGTTGATGACCTTCAAGACTGCCTGTCAATTCAGCTGGACCAGTTAAAAAACAAACAACTCAGGCCTCCCTGGTGACGCAGCGGTTAAGCACTGTGCTACGGAGCGGTGGAGCTATTGGCAGTGACCATGTGAGTTTGACGCCCAGCAAGGGAGATTCCCCATGGAATGGCGTGGGAGACCTCTCCTGCCTCGCCCACTGCCCTCCTCAGCAGTGTATTTCCGTTGATCTGCCTGTTCTGCTGCTCACTCTGTCTCTGGTGAACCCTCTCGCCACCCCATGCCTCTGGCCTGTACCCCAGCTTGTATACATAAATAAAATAAATAAATAAATCTTAAAAAAAAAGTCTCAAGAAACCCTGATGGACTTTGGCCTTTACAACCCTCGGCCAGTCAAAAAAATTGGTTGACCAGCCTACCCTTATAATCACTTTCAGTCGCCGCTTGTTATTTTTCTCGCTATTGCTCTTTTTCTAGTAGGATGCTCATGCTACTACCAGGTGCAATGCAGAAAACAGAAACAAGCCATGAGGACTCTTCGCCTGGTGTATGTCTGCACAGACATCCGCTGTATCTCCCCTCCTCCCATCGGTAAATAAAATTTAAAAGTGGGACATGTGAATGTAGTGTACAAGGCCTCTTTCAAGTTAGACAATAGCAGGAAGCTTGATCACCCTGGGGCAATAGGTATGTATCTCGAGGTATGACCACCAGGAACGCCAGGGGAACTGATGTGCTTTACACCCCAGGGACTGATCAGTGGAAGGCCTTGTTAATAAGAGTGGAGCCATGAGGTCTCCCTGGTGGCACAACAGAGTAAGTTGCAGCACTATGAAGTGATCCAGAGCCACTGCAGCACGAGTTCGCTACCCGGTCAAGGAGCTTCCCACATGGCAAAGACCTCTCCAGCCTTGTCCATTGCTCCCCTCAGCAGTGTATTTCAGTCGAGCTGCCTGTTCTGCTCCCTACTCTGTCTCTGGTGAATCTTCTCCACGCCCCCCACCCCCACCCAACACCTCGGGCCTACACCCCAGCATTGTATGCATAAATAAATAAATCTTAAAAAAAATGTGGAGCCATGGGTGACAAGTGTGTATCGTTGGACTCACCCTCCCTAAAACCCAAAATCCAGTGTTCAGTTTGACCCACCCTTCTCTGTCAATAAAAAGGCCAGGATCTTGCTCTTGAGCGACATCCTGCATCTTACAGCCTGCTCCACGACTGCCATTTCTTCTATCACTGTGGTATTGTGTGAGCAACACCTATCTCCACAAAACTTATAGCCTGTAGTGCAAGAACAGAAGGGTAATTTCTACTGTAGTCTGACTCAACAGTGATGTTTCAGGCATATGAATGCTTGTTGCTGGACATATTTGAGCAAGAGCAGATAATAATTGACAGATAATATTAGAGGCCTTGGAAGCTGCAGATGAGCAGTTAGAGGGGCTGACAATTGTGAGCCCCACTAAGGAAAGAACTTCTGCAAGTGAAGCAATCACACCCTTTGAGATATAAAATTTCTTCCATCCTTGACAAATTAGAGCTGCATTACATATATTTTCTCAAGTTGCTGGCTTTGAGTTTTGGTTCATTGACAGCCTTCTCTATCATATCTATGTTGTCTTTACTCACTAAGTCAGCAATTTTCTGACCAAAATTTCTAAGAAACCCAGGGAGGAAATGACATCAAGGTATGCCCTTCAAACCCACATCTCAGTTTTATGTATTCCAGGTCACTGAGATAAGGTAAGGGCCAGCCACGTTTTAAAAGGCTATAACCAAAGCTACCTTTTATTTTCAAGTGGGGGAAAGAAGACTGACTGTAATCACTTCCAAGTGAATGTTTCCTCTTTTCTTTAGTGAGCCCAGATGTGGAGCCTTTGAGAATATTACCTGTTGGTATTTCAGAAAAATTTTTTATAGGTAGGTGATAAAAAGATAAAAGGCTACAGACCCTAAAGCATTATATGACTGAAGTTTGCTGTTTTGAAAAGGAAGTCTCTAATAGTTTATTTGAACTTTTTATTTGAACATAATTTCAAACATACAAAAAGAGTTCTATGAATATTACAAGGAGCACCCACACACTCTTCATTCCAGTTTCACTTTGTCTGTTGCTACCCTTTTTCTCTTTTTCTTCCTCGTTCACTTTCTTTTTATTTATTTATTTATTTATTTATTTATTTTTATTTATACATACAAGCTGGGGTACAGGCCAGAGGCATGGGGTGGCGAGAGGGTTCACCAGAGACAGAGTGGGGAAAAGAACAGGCAGATCAGAGTACACTGCTGAGGGGAGCAGCGGGCGAGGCAGGAGAGGTCTGCCGCACCATGTGAGATTCTCCCCGGCCGGGCGTCGAACTCACGCCGCCGCTGCCGGCAGCTCCACAGCACAGCGCTTAACCGCTGCGCCACCGGGGAGGCCCCTCGTTCACTTTCTTTATCCACATAGATGTATACATATACATGTATATATAATCAGACTACAGTATTTAACATTGCCTTTCTCCACAATTAATTTAATATGGGAATAAAGTTACACCTTATTTCTAGCTCTCAGTTTTCTTTCAAGCTTCAGAACAATATTTCAAGCACCTGCCAGGTATTTCTAGGTTGATATTCTTCAAGCACTTGAAGTGTTACACATACTCATGCTCCAAACTTGGTAGAGTCTGTCTTTGCCAGAGTTTTCCTTTGAATAAAGAGGAATAAAGGCAGGGACAGACATTTTTTTGGAGGAGGTGAGTCCTATGCCAGAGTGAAGCACAAGGAGGGGAACACCCCCCACCCCCCACCAAGGAGGGGAAGCCCATGTAAGGGCAGATTATCAAGGTCACTGCTGAGATAAGTCCTCTGTGAGCCCCTGAGAAGGATACAGAATGTTTCTCATAATGCCCACCTGCACAATGCCCTGCTGAATGTTAATCAGCTTCTTATCTCCCTTTGGCAGACAGTTATCCCTGGGAAGATTTAATTCATCACTTAAGACTGAATTTCAAGTTATGAACTACCCTTTTGAACTTAATGTTAGTAATATCAACTGGACACAAGAATTAGGGAATTTACTTAATAGGTGTTTTTGGTACAAGCCAAACCAGTTCTTCTACAAAAGAACTGGTTTTCTCAAAGCAATTGGAAATATTAAAAGAAAATGATTTTTTTGGTATTTGTTTCAATGGTCAGAAAACATTTAAGTATGTTCGGAACAATTTGGACATGTGACTATCCTTTTTCAACTGTAAAATTTATGAAATCTAAATTTATCAAATATGTCTGATAAAAACATAATCTCCAGGCTGAAATATGCTTTAAAATAAAATACACACCAAATTTTGAGGGTTTTATATAAAAAAGAACTTTAAATATTTGAATAATTTAATATTGACTATATGCTGAAATATTTTTTAGTGTTTTAAAATGAAATAAACTGTTAATATTTACCTGTTTCTTTTAATTTAGCTACCAGAAAATTTAACGTTGCATATATGACTACATTGTATTTCAACTGGGCAGTGGTGACCAGATAATTTAAAACTTAGATAACAATGTGATTTGGTAAGATGGATATAAAATTAACATGCTACATGCAAATCTCTTAAAACCTATTTATAAGACATCAAAAAAGATAAAATATTTAGGTATATAAACTTATAAAATATATTGAATATTCATATAAAGAAAACCATAAAACATTTGTAAAAGACATAAAAGATTGAAGACAGAAGCAAATGGAAATAGTTCCTTAGTATGGTTTCAAAATTATCAGTAAGATGTCATAGTTTTACCTAATTTAGAATTTTCATGTGATCCCAATAAAAACAATATTTTTTTTCTGGAGCTAATTAATTGATATGAAATACATTCTACTTTGTGGGCCAGATGGTTTTTGTGGCAACAACTTTACTGTCATAGCACAAAATAGCTCTTTAAAAAATACATAAACAAATGGCTGTGCGCCAATAAACTTCATTAAAGAAGAAGCAAATGGCAGGAATAGCCATTATCCTTCCCCTCAAAAAAAGTCAGGGTTCTATCACTTTCAGAAGAAAGGAGGAACAGGAGGAATTTCACTCCCTGATTTCAAACTATACTACAAAGCCGTAATAACTAAAACAGCATGGTACTGGAAAAAAACAGACACAAAGACCAATGGAACCAAATAGAATACCCAGAATTAAAGTCGCATATATATTAACAACTAATCTTTGACAAAGGAGCAAAGAAAATGTAGTGCAACAAGGACAGTTTATTCAATAAATGGTGCTGGGAAAACTGGACAGCCACATATGCAAAAAAATGAAGCTAGACTAGTGCCTCACACCCTGCACAAAAACCAACTCAAAATGGATAAAAGACCTAGACGCAAGACCTGAAACCATAAAATTTATAGAAGAAAATATAGGCAAAACTCTACATGATATACATCTCAGCAAAATCTTTAACAACACATCCCCCAAAGCGAGGAAGTGAAGGACAAGATAAACAGGTGGGATTACATCAAAATAAAAAGCTTCTATACAGCAAAAGAGACATTAACCAAAACAAATAGACACCCTACCAACTGGGCAAAGATCTTTGCACACAATACATCCGATAAGGGACTGGTGACAAATATGTTCAAGGAACTCACACAACTCAACAAAAACAAAGCTAACAATCCAGTCAAAAAAATGGGCAGAAGAGCTAAAAGGCACTTCTCCAAAGAAGAAAAGCAAATGGCCAACAGATACATGAAAAAATGCTCAACATCACTTATAATCAAGGAAATGCAAATCAAAACCACTATAAGATACCACCTCACACCTGTGAGGATGGCACATTAAAAATATAGGCAACAACAAATGCTGGAAAGGTTGTGGAGAAAAAGGAACTCTCTACACTGCTGGTGGGAATGTGAACTGGTCCAACCACTATGGAAAGCTGTATGGCGATCCCTCAAACTGCTAAATATGGAGCTTCCATACGATCCAGCAATACCACTTTTGGGAATCTACCCAAAGGACACAAAAACACTAATCCAAAAGGATACATGCACCCGTATGTTCATTGCGGCACTGTTCACAATAGCAAAGGTATGGAAGCAACCCAGATGTCCAAAAATAGGTGACTGGATCAAGAAGGT
>PVIJ01005472.1:48465-103506 GCA_004024925.1 Scalopus aquaticus
GGGGGGGGGGGGAGGATAAGGGCACAAAACAGAGTAGAAAAGAACACAAGGGACCACAGAGATGGATCACGGGTGAATTGGTGGTGGGTTACCTAAGGGGAATACGAAATGTAAAAGATATAAATAATAAAAATATATATTAAAAAAATAAACTTTCTTTTACTCTAAAAAAAATAAGTAAATAAAAAAATAAAAATAAAGTCCATCAACCTAAAAAAAAAAAAAAGAAAGGAGGAACAGATCCTGAGAAATCTGCAGTTTCTGCCACAATTGCTCAGCGGGGCTGGTCTTTCAGTTCTGAAGTAGTAAATACCGTTTTTTTTTCCCCAGTCATAGACCTTAAGAAAACTTTTACTTTAGAATGAAACATTTAGAAAAATTGCAATAATCGTGCAGAGATCTCCATATACCCTTTATCCAGATTCTGTTAATCACTTTGCCTTGTTTACTTTATTCTTCTTTTCCTCTTCCTCTTTCCTTTTTTGCCATTTTCCTCCAATCCCTTTCTCCTTCTTTTGCTTTCTTCCATTTCCCCTCCCCCTCCTTCTATGTGTTTCTCTCCCTTCCCACTCCCCTACAATAGAAACTACATATGTAGCCTCTTGCAGTCATATGACCACATACCAACCAACAGGAAGTAAGGCAAATTAAGAAGTACAACTTCAAGGTGATCATCACACATATCTGCCTATCCCCTTTCATTCCTTTTGTAGCCTAGAATGATGAGCCATCCTGGGCCAGGCAGATTAAGGCAATGCCATTGGAATACAAGAACAAAAAATAGAGGAGCCCGGGGCCTTGCTTTGAATGCTCCTACACAGACTGCTGGTTGAGAAAGAAACAAATTCTATCCTCTGTAATCCACAATTATTTTAATCTGTTTCAGAACATCAGAGTTCTATGATGTCATACTTCAGCATCATAAGCATTAGCAGTATTCTGTGGTAGCTAAGAACATGAATTCTGATTCTAGATTGCCTAGATATAAATCCTGAGTCAGCCACTTAATAGTTGTGTGACTTAGGGAACGTGACTTGGGTCTCAGCGCTCTCTGCTTTGAAATGAGCACCTAACTTATAAGATCTTTTTGATGGTTAAATGACTTGTTATATGTAAAGTGCTCCAGGAGAGACTTGGTGTGCAGCAAGCAAAGGTGCTTACTATTCTTACTCAGTCACCTGTGAGATAATATGAGGTTGTACATGCTATTGATGAGGAAGTTGAGACTCAGAAAATCTAACTTCCCTGAGGCTATGTAATTTGTAAGTAGTGAAGCTAGAAACCAAACTCACCTTACTCCTAAGTGCATGCATTTAATGTCTAAGTTAATCTGTTCTGGCTGTTATAATATAGAGCAAATCTATTTTTGGATTACATAGTAGACAAACTAAGTGCATGTTTAAGCCTTCCACAAAACAGAGCATTCGCCCCTCAAAAATAGGAGAAAAGGGTTTTGAGGCATTATATATTTTTCATATGGCATTACAGTGGTCATCTTAGGAAAAATCAAAGTTCTGCTAGGCTTTCTGATATTTATTTTCTGTTTAGTGTTGCTTTTATTTGGATTAATATGAAGGTGGAAATGGGTCATAGCATTAGTAGAAGCTCATCAATTGGCCCTTAAAGGTGTTAACATAGTCCTGTGTGATTCAAAGATTCTGTTGTGTTACAAAGTGGTAGATATATTTTTTTATAAGATGTTTTATATAACCTCTGTGATAATTTTTGGACCCAAGTACCATACAGTTTCAATTTAGACCAAAGACTTGATAAACTCACAAGCATCTTAAAATACAGTTAATTGTATCTCCAATTGTAACTCAAGTGCTTGAGAACTCTTTAACATCTATATAACATCTGTATAACAACAGAGGTTCCATGGAAACTGAAGTCCTCCTTTGGGGAATGGGGAAGAACATCAGATATCGGTATTGTGTTTGTGATTTTTTTTTTTCAAAAACAAATTCTCTAATTCTTTAAAATTGTTTTGATGGAAAACTGAAGGAATAGACATTACTGTAATTGCTCCATAACATCTGTCCACAGTATGCTGGGGGGCATGAGCTTGGTGCACACGACATTCTCAGTTTTTGTTCTGATGCCTCCTCCTGTGCACACACAGCACATGCAACTATATAAACTGAAATAATTTACATTTCATATTTTTTATTTCAACATTTATTTTATTTTTGCAACAGTTGAAATCAGAACTTAGGAAATGTCTCATGGGTTATATTGTACATTAAGAAACTTTAAGCTTTAAAAAAGTGTTTGGTTTTTAAAAAATTAACTGTACAGTTAAAGGTTCAAAAAGCAGAAAGCACGTAATATATTGTTTACATTGCCTCACAAATGCCCAGTTTTTTCCCATCTTACTTTTAAAATGTATCCTTCCAAATTGTTTTTTATGATATGCAAGAAAATTCTTATATAGATTCTTAGCTCCCTCCCTATCTTACACATAAAGGGAGATGGTCAGCCATGCAGAAAGGTAGCATATTGCAGACCCTGTTCTGTTCCTTGCTTTTTTCAACCAATGTAGTTAGTACATGGACGTGCAGTATAGAGTAGGGTTAACTACACCCATGGTAGAACCATCACTTAATCATGTGTCAAAAATGAAGTCCAGTTAGTTCTCACGTTATTCTCCAAGTCCCATAGAGAAACAACCGATTATAACCTTAATTATTTTGGTAATAGAAATGTTTCTGATCCAATCTAGATTCTCTTTTGTGGCAAGAAATCTTGGGAAGCAGACATGATTGAAAAATAAAGGGAGACAGGTCAGCCATGCAGAAATGCAGATCTGGTTCTGAAAACCTCAAAGGGGATCTACAATGATTATGTCTGGAGAAATAACTTAAAGATTATATTTATAGAGAGCAGGCACTAGTAAATCAATTCAAGTGATGTCAGTGAAGGGGATTAAAATACATCACCCCCGAATTCTACGTGGCATAGAATATTTTGAGCTGAGGGCAATTAAGAAATAGCAGACACCAGAGGAACTCTCTTCCCTCCCCCTTTTTTTCACTAAAAGCAGAGCATAAATTCCCCTTTGTAAAGGTGTACTCTCTCTTCCATACCAGAAGAAAAACAACTCTTATCACAGGAGACAAAAAGTCAGCAGAAATGAGACTGCATAAGTAAACCACACTGAAATAATTCTTATCTTTCATTACTTTCTTCCACATATTTACCTTCCCATGCTTTATCTCCTTTAAAGCTCTAACCCCTTTTCCTTTGGCTAGACACTTCACTGTAACTTACCACTCCTTGTTAAGGCGATGCACAAGCTGGCCAGCCTAACCACTTCTTTAGAACTTCACTTCTTTTCTGTGAAGGTCATGTGTGCATACGAAATAAATATTTTCTCCTGTTAATCTATTTTTGTTACCTTAATTTACACATTTTAGTCAGGTAACTTAAGAGGGTAGAGAAAAAATTGTCCCTCCTTGACCAATGATGATGTGTCAGAGTCTCCACTGATAAATACTGAAGGGAAAAATGAGGTACAGATGACAAATTGTTCTCTAATTTAACACTACCACTCCTGAAGGAAAAGTGATAGTGTTGTTCTATATTTAAAGTTATCTATTCCTATCTGATGAGGGTATCCAAATATTATCTCAATTGAAAATAAATATAATAGTTATCCACATATGAAAGTAACACATCTTGGGAAGGCCCCTTCTGGACCTCTAAGGGAGGTCTATCCTTCACTGATCTCTCTCTCTCTCTCTCTCTCTCTCACACACACACACACACAAACACATACACACACACACCACACACACACACACTGATCTCATTAGGTGTGGCCTGATTACAAAGGTGCAGCAAAAGCATTAATTAATTATATGTGCTGCATTAGGTTTCTTTTTAGAATATTTGGAATCTTATGGTATTGAACACTGCCAAATACAATGCCAGAACATCTGAACGTTTTTATAAGGAATCTTGGAGTGGACTTCTAAAACTCCGTATTATTTACTATTCCATGGCTAGAACACCAAACTCAACAATGTTCTCTACCATATTTCAGCTAAAGTTCCTATAAATTTGGATGGATTTCTTTTATTATTTTCCCCTAAATTTTCTAGTGTTCTTTGTCCTTCCTTATATCACTAAAAATGGAATTTTATAAGTCGGGTACTGGGCCAGTTTTCCAAATATGTCTTCACCAACAAAATAGTGAATCTTTGTATACACACATAGCCACAACAAAAGGCAACTGGTTTTGTGAGTGGGAACTTCCAAGTCATTCCCTAAGCACTGACTGAACAGAGCTTAAGCTCTGGAATAGAATTTTATAGACTCTGACAGCATATTTCCATTTTTTTTTCTTTTTAAAGAATTATTCCTTTATTGTAAGATTTTTATTTCATCTATTTTTGTGTAGAAGAATTGGGGTGTAGGCCAGAGGTGTGTGTGGGGGGAGAGGATTCACCAGAGACAGAGTTGAGAGCAGATCAGGCAGATCTACTGAAATACACTGCTGAGGGGAGCAGCTGGTGAGATAGGAGAGGTCTGCTGCGCCATGTGGTTAGCTGCCTGGCTGGGGATAGAACTCAGGCTGCGTTGCCATGGAAGGGCTGTCACGGTGGTAGGGCTGAGACTTAACCCCTAGGCCACCAGGGACGCCCCATATTTCCACATTTAGTACCCAGGATATTATTCTGTTCAGTTGAATCAAAGTGCGGGACATCTGAATAAGATCTGCAGCCAAGTACCCTCCCACTTGGGAAGGGCACAGGCTCCGGTCTTTGTTCAGGTCCAGATTGTGCTAGAGCATGGCTGTATTGTTCTAAGGTAACTATCATTCTAGAAAGGTTCAGTCTTTTGCTGTTATTGCAACTTTCCCCACCCCATCTCCTTGTAACCATTTCTTTGTCCTCCTTATCTTATTTTAGGACACAGACAATGGTTGTTACTAAGGATAAACAGCTTTCTCAGGTTATCTGTTAATAGTTGAGGGAAATTCCCCAGCAGATATAACTAACAATATACAAATAGGACCCCAGCTCAAAACTCATTAATGGAAGATTGAGGGTGATTTACACTCTAAAGGCCAAGCTGCTAACCATGAGGGGGGTGGAAAGCAGAGTGCTGGCCTTGTGGGTTGTGGAAGAATAGATGAAGATTTTAAAAATACATATAGCAGCAAAACTCCTTAAAGGCAGAGGAGTGTCTCGTGAAATTTTATTTCCCATTGTCCTTAACCTAATTCTTGCCTTTAAATGGACTCTCAGTAAATATTTTTTGCTTTGGTTGATTTCTTTTTTTTTTTTTTTTTTTTTGCTTTAGTATTTCAAAGGAGCTTCCAGAAAGATAAATTAAAAAAATAATAAACTCTTACAATTAAATGCAAATCAGATTATCCTCACCTGCTCCTGAAGTCGGTTTTGGAGATGTTGGGTTTGGAGAGCGGAGTCCTTGGGCTAACTCTGGGAAGTTTCACCAGAGCTCCTCTTTCAGCGGCACTGGCAAGTTGCCCAGGCGAGTTTCCCCAGGAGACACAGGCATTAGTTATATCCATAAGAGCATGTTTATTATAAAAGGGAAAGAAGAATAAGGGAGACTTTCACAGACACAAATGGGCGGAAAGGGCTGCCCCAAAAGGGACAAGTTTGCTAAAAGAGAGGTCACACCTGCATGGTCACAGGTGGGCAACCCTGGAGGAGAGCTGCCTCTGCTGCTTTTAAAGGGAGGTCAGGAAAGAGAAGCACCGACATAGGCACAGGTGGGCAGGAGGGCTGCTACCCTGCAGCGGGAAAAGTTTGACGATGAGGAGCAGCTGCATAGGCACAGGTGAGCTGAACCTGTGAGGCACAGGTGAGCTGCTGCCCCTCACCGTGCAGAAATTCCACTGATACGGTCTTCATCTCTTTGGGAGGGTCTCATTCCTTTGTGGAGTTGTTAATTTTTGTTAATTTTGAATAACTATGCTGAATTTGAAAAGCACCAGAGATTCTCTAATGGTCCTCTATCTCCTCTTTCCATTGGGAGATCATCCCTTCTAGCGTGTGACCAGGTTCATCTGTAAAGATTGGTCATGGTTCTCTATAATGGCCCCAGTCTCCATTCCCCCACCTCTGGTCTGCGCCTCCAGATACTCTCTAAAGCAGTCTGATGCTTGCTACAGCAGCTGGTGCCTAAGGATTTTTCATTTCTGCAGCTGGTTGACAACTATGTTAATCATGTGTATCCCCACTTTCTTGTGTGAGCCAGATTCTGGTCTTATAATGCCTCCTTTCCAAATTTTCTACTCTTAACCTCCATCTCTATCACATGCCAGAAGATGAGGGAAGTGTTGAAGAAAAACTGTTAATGGTAGAATGAGGGGTACCCTAGGGCCCCTAAACCTGCTTGCTCTAAGTGGGTTCTGCTATCCACCGCATAAAGACAAAACATACTTGGGCCTCCCTGGTGGTGCAAGGTGTTAAGTCTCAGCACTATGAAGCTATCCGCAGCCACTGCAGCACGAGTTCGATCCCTGGCCAGGAACCTTCCCATATGGCTCAACAGACCTCTCCTTCCTTGCCCCGCTGATTCCCTCAGGAGTGTGTTTCAGTCAGTCTCCCCACTCTGTCTCTGGTGAATTCTCTCACCATCCTCACACCTCTGGCTTACCCACCCCCCAGCTCTTGTATGCATAAATAAATCTTTAAAAATAAATACATAAAGACAAAACATACTCTTAGTGTGTAAGATCTTCAATATAAAAGAACTTTAATAGAATTAGTGCACAATAGAAGGAGGAAAAGAGAAAGAACATAGTTTCCAACAAAACACCAAAGTCACCCATCTCCTTGGGGGCAAATGCCCAACCAAACAGGGTTGGCCCAAAGTGGGGCCACTAATGCCCTGAAAACTTGCCGTAAGATGAAGGCACATTCTGGTGGGGAACCCTAGAAAGGGGCAGAAGGCGCCAGGCTATTCTGGAAGGAAAGAGCATAATCAAAGTACAAGTCAAGATGAAGGCTGCTGTTTTTCAGCCTCCCCACGGGTCTCTCACTTACATCTCTTCTGAATGTCTCCTTCCATGTCTCCCAAGTCTTTGGTGCAATTCCAAGGCCAAGAAGCCAGTGTGGCTTCTTCTTCACAGATTCTCTGCTCCACATTGGTCCTCCAATGTGGAGGACCCGTCAGCCTTCTCCCGTCAGCCTTCTCTCCCAAGTCCTTTTTAGGTCCCCCTCATTGCTCAGCTCCACCCTTTGTTAGGTGGGCTAGGGATCCTGGAACAGCCCCTTTCTACTACAAAATAACTGAATGACAGATTCTATACAATCACCCAGTACTTGGACAAAGTCAGAACAGTATTCTGATGCAAACGAGTACACCAAGCATAACATGTATGAAATCTTTCTCAAATGTATTAGGAAGACATGTACTCTAGTCAATAAAGATACAACTCACAATTAAAGCTTCAGAATGGGGAAGTCCTGATTAAAAGAAGAAAAGACTAGCAAGAAGCATTAGGTACAGTAAAAGTTGGTTAATAAGTCTAATGGTTTACTGTTTTAATATCTTATTTTTTTTTTAATTTATACATATAAGTTGGGGTACAGGCCAGAGGCGTGGGGCGGCGAGAGGGTTCACCAAAGACAGACCCAGACCGGGTAGCAGAACAGGCAGATCAGAAATACACTGCTGAGGGGAGCAGTGGGTGAGGCAGGAGAGGTTGAACTCGCGTTGCCGACAGCTCCACAGCGCAGCGCTTAACCGCTGCGCCACCGGGGAGGCCCTGTTTTAATATCTTAGTAATGTCTACTGATTACTAAGTATGAATAAAGTATTTTTGTAAATATGGTAAAAAAATATTTTCAAGCACAAATACTTATTGAATCAGAAAACTAACTTCAAACTGGGGAAATATTTGAACATATTTAAAGACAAACAATTAATATATTTACCATATAAAGAGCTTCCGTAATAAGCAGAATAAGAGATAAAGCTCATACAGAGGCGATTTAAGCTACATGCACCAATGTTGCACATTAGGTTGATTCTTTTTATCTCAAAACTATTTTGGTGACTGTAGATGAGAAATGTAGCCAACTGTTTCACATTAACATCTCACTGACATCAAACATATGCTAAATCAAACTATTCAAAGTCTCTGGACTTAGCCTGCTACAGGACTCACAAAAGGAGGCAAAGACCTTGGATTGGTTAGAACCTGCTGGGCCAGTCCTGGGCCCCCACCCTATTACCTGCTCTCCACCCGCCTCCCCAGGACCAGCCTTAGCACTCTCAGGGGAAGGGCTTTGCAAGTTCTGACTTGCAGGTTGAAGAGGAAAGGGAAGAAAAAGCTGCCTTTCAAAGCCCAAATGCTCAGGGATTCACCTCTGTAAATCTTTCCTTCCCATTTTTTTTTTTTTTCACTTTGACGATGACAAGAAATTGTAGGTCTCCTGCCCACCCTTGGAAACTGGGAATAAATGGTACACATTGGGGCAATTGTTTTCCTAGCTTCCACCTTCATTCCCAGCTCTCCATAGCAAAACTCATTCCTTGAGGTGGGGAAATGAATGTTTTAATTTAATTCTCCAGTGAGGCTCTGGTACAGATACACCTCTGTGAAGAGGAGCTTCCATTTTCCCCACCCACATCCACATCCACAAGTAGTCACTGAGATTACAAGTCCCAGACCCTATGAACCAAACTTCCTGAGCTGGGGAGCTACTGTGGAATGGGGGCAGAACTGAGTGACTAGGTGGACCTACAAACACAGAAGGCAGGCCTGATTTCTTGCTTTTCTAATATTGACTTACCCCGTGGTTCTGCCGGAAGAGGAAACTGGGAGGAAACACAGGGAAGGAGATGTGTGGAGGAGAGATATGTAGAGATACTTAGATGAGATACTTGGAAAAGACATGTGGGTAGAGACACATGGGGAGGCTCTTCTTAGTCCTTGGCAGAGAAAATGGTAGTTATATCTTGATGCGGTATATTTTGAGTTTTGAATATCTTCTGTTCCAGTTCTCTGGGATCTGCCTAATCCCTTGTTTTGTTTTGTTTGTGGCTCTGTAGAAGATACCTTAGGCTTTTGGCACTCAGCTTTCAACTTGAAATTAAAAGATGGGTTGAAATTATTTCAGTAGGCATTGGCACAAAAAGGAATGGGTAATTTTGGGAGTTGTTTTTAGAAGTTGTTATTTGAAATCATTTCTTCTCCTTTTGCACACCTTTTATTAAAAATCTTTCACACTAAGAGTATGTTTCATTTATTTTTTGTTATATTTAAATATATATATCTCCAAAAAGGCAAGTATATTATATAGGAAAATGAAAGGACACAGATGGGCAGAAAGCTGTCCCTGAAAGGGACAGGTTTGTTAAAGGAGATGCCTGCATAGACTCAGGTGAGCAATCTTGGGAGAACTGTCTCTGCTGCTCTGCAAAGAGGAAAGGTTGGTGTAAAGAAACACCTACATAGTCACAGGTGGGCAGGAGAACTGCTGAGTCTGCTTGTTTTGTCTTTGTGTGCATGGATGGCTGGACCCATTTTTAAGCATGCACCCCTGAACAGTTTGGGGTTCCTGGGTGCCCCTTGGCTGTGTGCTAACAGTTCCAATTGGCAGATATCAACATTATTAACTCCTTTTTTGTGGTTGTTACTTTATTTTGAAAAGGAATTTTACTTCATTAAAATGTTGTGTGAGGAACATCACAAATGTAATAGAAAGAAAACTGAAAATGGGCACTTGAAGAATGAAAATGAAGATGGATTAGCAAGAGCCTGAAAATCCTGTGTTCCCAACCTGGGAGATCTCTGGTTCCTTAGTCTGTACCCTGGGGCCTCTATCTAAAGTGTGGTTTCTGCAAGAGCAGCATCTATGCCACCTGGAGTTTGATTGGAAGTTCACAAGGACAGCCCCACTTCAGATTTCAGGAATAAAATTCTGCATTTTAACAAGTCCTCCAGGTGATTCATCTTCACATTAAAGTTTGAGCACTGATAATATCTGGGTTCATCTGAGTAGTGAAGGATTTCAAAGAAGGCCTTCCAATTGGCCTGGAGGAAACCAATCCATTGCCCCTTTTCTCCCATTATGGCTGTGTACCCAGCCACCCTCATAGAATATAAAAGATCACTTTAGGTGAAGCCAGCAATTAATCTCTATCAATGCTCAGATACTTAGAAGCCTCTCAGCCAGGAAGGAAAGGTTCTTGTGATATTTCATTCTAACCGGGAGTATGCATTATTTGAAAATTTTAAAGAGAAGTGGTTTGGGGTTCAAAGAGACTGAATCATTTGTACAAGATAACCCTGCCAGAATATAAGCATGATAGATTCAAGCTTAGGACTACCTAACTCCATATGCTTGATGATTTTGTGATTGTTATTACCAGCCATAGTCCTTTTAAACATATCCCTTTTAAACTATACACCATTTATCTCTCCCTTTATATTATATATAATGTTATTATGTATTATATTTATATTACACATATATTTATATTATATATATTATTTTCTGGATAAATTTTTACATAAGCCTATATTAGTGTTTAGTTTCATAAGTTTCAGTAGTTATTTGCAATTGCCAACTACTCTGTTCCTCTTGGAGCAATTATCAAGCAAGTTTCTACAACTGCCAATGGGAAGGGGAAGGAAATGGACAGGCAGAGTGACAGAGCAAGGGTTCCACTCCGGAAATAACCCCTATGAGGAGTCTGAGCTGTGCCAGAAAGAGGAGAGAGATAAAAGAGCCGAGGATTCAAGACCGGAGACAGAGGGGAACTGTGTAAACAGATGATTCTGTCACCTTTGGCAGTTGTGCCTTGGTCACCTCCTTCTAATCCACTTCCCACACTCCGCACAGAAGGGACTTTCAATGTCAACAGCGACAATGTCAATGCCACAGCAGGCGGCCCCTTCACCAGAAAGGATGTGGGGGCAGTGCCCTGATCACACAACCTACGCTATTATTGCATATCATATATTCTTGTGGAATGTGAATTTTTCCATGCTTCTCCCTTCAGCAACTTGGGGGTGGGAAGGAAAGAGAGATTAAAAAGAGACTGGTGGAGTTTGGGCTAGAATGTGGCAAACTGGAGCTGAAAGTTATAAATGGTAACTCCAGGATTAAATGGAAAATTTCTATGAGGATTTTCATTACTTTATTATAATACTGAATTAACTCTTTTGAAGTAGACCAGTCCTTTATTACAGTTTAAGAAAAAAAATAAGGTATACTATTGTACACATAATGGAAACTTTTCTGGGTATTCTGCCCCTGGCCTGGCAAGCAAGCAAGCAAAGACTTCTTCACAGGCTCTATCCTGTGTGCAGGAATTTGCTGCCTGGATATATAGCCAGTCTTTTCAATCAAAAAAAAAAAAAAATTAACAATGGGTACCCAGCCTTTGCACCTCTGAATTGTGTTCATTAGAATAGAAGAGACTATATCCTGCTTTTCCTTCTTGTAGTATCAGCATATCTTTAGATCATAAGCCCCTCCTAAAAAGAATAATTACATTCTTAATGTCAAGGACTCACTGTTTCTATCTATATAAACTAAATTCAAACTTGTATTTAATGGAACCACTCTCATAGAGCAAAATCTGTAGTACTGATTCCTGGGTTTGAAACCTCATCTTGATTATCTCATAAACTCTTTGCCTAACTACCATTGAGACATTATTTTCAGTTAACACTGTGTATTGAGTTCTATATTATTTCACCTTGTTTTAGTAAAAAAAATTCAAAGTCACAGAAAAATTGAAATAATAGTGCAATGAAACCTGTTTACCCACTTCATAGATTTAAATATTAAGATTTTGCATTATACTCTTTTTTATTTTGAACTATTATCATAACTCTAATCCCTAAATATAATAAACATGTATCGCTCACAACAAAGACCTTGTTATATAACTACAAAATTATAATGATGGAGGTGAAGAGTAGAAAATTTGGAAAGGGGGCACAAGACCAGAAGCCTGGCTCATGAATGGGTAAAAGCTGGGAGGTTAAGGTAGGATAGTCGTTAAACCAGTGATAGATATGAAAAATCCTTAGGCACCAACTGCTATAGCAAGTATCAGATTGCTATAGAAAGTATCGCAGAGGCGCAGACCAGAGGTGGGATTTGGCGATCGAGGGCCATTGTACAGAATCACTGGTGTGTGTAACTCAACCTAGTCACACTTTTTTTTTTGCTGAGCAGCAGCCCTCCTGCCCTCCTGCTCCTATGCAGATGTCTCCGCCAACCTTCTCCCTTTGAAGAGGAGCAGTAGCAGCAGCAGCAGCTCTGTGACTATGCAGTGCTGCTCTGCGAGGACTTTCTCACCTTGCAAAGCAGCAGAGGTCCCTCTCCTCCCAGTGCTGGGGCCTGTGACTGAGTAGGCCTCTCTTTCAGCAAGACTGTCTCTTTTGGGGTAGTTCTTTCTGCCCACTTGTATCTGTGCAAGTGTCCTTTTGTAATAAGCCTCTCCTCTCCCTTTTTATAATAAACCTACCCTTTTGGATATAACTAAACGTCTCTGCCTTATGTGGAAACTCATCTGGGAAACTTGCTGCCTGCAGCTGAAAGGAAAGGGCCAGTGAAACTTTTCCCAGGGGTAACCCAAGGACCTCATTCTCTGAACCCAACAGCTCTCCAAACCAACTTCAAATACATCTAAGAAATGCTATTACCGATTTAATGTTGCATTGGTTGTCTCTGGGCTCAAGTTCCAATGGGGCTGTATATGAGTTTGCATTGGATTCCCCATATTAACATGCAATTCTGAGCCACCAGAAGTGCCTGAGAATTCAGTTCCATTCTGAAACCATATACCTGGAGAGAATATCAGATTCTATAGGTAAAGAGCTCATATCCCCAAAGCTGTCCTCCACTTCAGATAACAGCTAAGAACCCAGGTTAGCACCTAAGCTTCTAACCAACCAACTACAGACAGAAGGTTCCCACGACCCCCTTCTCAGAAGTGAGGATCTAAAGCAAACATAAACCCAGATTATTATCTGTTCTCTGACTGTGTAAATCAGAGGTTCCAGGTTATACTCCTTAGATTGATTAATTTGCTAGAATGGCTTACAGAACTCAGGAAATGCATTTACTCACTAGATCACTATTTATTATAAAGAACATAACTCAGGAACAGCCAGATGTAAGAGGTACATAAGGCAAGGTATGGGGGAAGGCATAGGACTTCCACATGACAAGAATATGAAACAATTTTGTTTCATATTTGTCATTTGTGTCTAGATAACTAAAAGAAAGTCAAGAGCTGGTTGAGAATCAGGCCCCAGGCACATCTAGGCCTACTCAGGCACAGCTACTCTTTTATTGAACTTTCCACACATCAGAATTGCACTGACTGAAAGCCTCACTTGTATAAAGTAGACCTGAGTGTGAACTAGCCCATATATGTTTTTTGTTTGTTTCTTTTTCTTTCTTTTTTTTTAAAAGATTATTTATTTATACATACAAGCTGGGGTACAGGCCAGAGGCGTGGGGCGGCAAGAGGGTTCACAAGAGACAGAGTGGGGAGCAGAACAGGCAGATCAGAAATACACTGCTGAGGGGAGCAGTGGGTGAGGCAGGAGAGGTCTGCCGCACCATGTGGGAATCCCCCCCGGGCGTCGAACTCAGCACCGACAGCTCCACAGCTCAGCGCTCAACCGCTGCGCCACCAGGGAGGCCCTGTTTGTTTTTCTTTTGCTTTTGTTTGCCAAATAAGTGCTGCCAGTCCTAGGGAACCTGGGAAAAACAACTTGAATACTTTTTGGAACTGTGTTCCTTAGACCATAGTCCTAGGCTATAGTCTAGGGCATTTTTCCTTGGTGTAACTCTACCAAGCTTTGTTTCACAGTCTACACAGTCCTCTCCAAGTGCTCCATTTTCCCCAACTCTCTACATGTTAACCAACCTATAAGTTCTCTGAAATCCTCTCCTCTTGGGTTTTTATGGAGTCTTCATTACAAAGGCATGACTGAATTCAAGCTCTAATCCCTCTCCCTTTCTGGGAGGTCAGGAAATGAAACTACAAGTTCCAATCTGTATCCAGGTTGGTTTCCCTGACAAGTCCCCATCCTCAGGTGTTTTTCAAAAGTCACAGTCATTAACTCAACAATAAAACACCTTTATGACTCTTAGGACTCTCAAAACCTAGGAAATTCTAAGGTTGGGTGTGGGGAGCTGTGAGTCAGGAATTATGGATGAATACCAAGTATGTATAAAAAATACTTTGGTTATTTGATTGATAGAGTATGTATTTCTTAGAACTTGTAATATCACAAATGTCATCTAATATGTAGATAATATACAAACTCCCCCAATTGACCCTTATGTCTTTCTTTACTTCCATTTTTTTTGATCCAGAATTTAGCCAGGATTCATGTATTATATTTCACTGTAAAGTCTTTAAAATTCTTTTAAAATCTTGATTAAAACACTTTCTCTACTTCCCCCTTTATTTCTCATCAAATTATCAGGATCTAGGCATTATCTTATATACTATCTAAATTTTATCAACACTAAATTTTTCCTCAAAATTTGCTTCAGATTTTTATTTATTTAAAACTGCAGTTATGAGACAAGACTTTGGGGGAGAAAATAACAACCATGATGCAAACTTCTTAAAAGTTAAACCCTGCATAATGAACTTTTGACTAGACTAGATAAAGTGATCTAGAACCAAGAAAGGCAAGCTACTACTTCCTACGGACTAAATCCAGCTTGCCTGATTTTGTAAATTGTATTTTTCAAGACTCATTAACACCCACTCATTTATATATTTTCTATGGTTGCGTGGCTGCTTTCCTGCCAAGAAGGCAGAATTGAGTAGGTGTAATAGAGACTTTGTAGCTCTCAAAGCCTGAAATATTTACTATTTAGTCCTTTACAAAATAAATTTGCAGATCCTTGATTAAGGAAAGGAAAAAAAATATTACTTCCTCCTCTGACTTTTAGGAATGACATGGTTCATATACTATTAAATAGATCACACACATCTCTTTGATAATTTTACCAGTGAGAAAGTAGAAAGAACTACATTTTTAAGATCATTAATTTTGATTTTTAAAATTTCTTCCTTTTAAAAACTCAGTAACAGCCTTTTATTGACCATTTGGCTTCAATTCAAACTTTTCAGCATGAAAATCAAGGAAAGGTTCTTTATAACCTGACTCTAAGTATTATTTCCTCATCACACTGATTGCCTTACTTTCTATTTCAGTGGTTATCAAAAATAAAGGTGTAAAACTAAATCTAAAATGAAAGGCACCCAACCACTCAAGGAGCATGTTCAAAATACAAATTATCAAGTCCTGTCCCCAAGGATTTGAATTAAGAAGTTCAGGGTGAGAGGCAATAATGTGTAATTTTCACGTGTATTTAGGATCAATCTGGGGCAGATGGCTCAAAAAATAGATCAGAAATCATTGCTTTAGTAACAGCAAAGTACTTGCAAAACCCTCCCATGCTTTTCACTATCCCTTTCCTCAAATTTGTTTGGTGAACCCTTTCTTCCTCTTCATTAAAGAGTCTGGGCAAATGTTGCCTGAGAAAGCCGGTTTAATGCTTTTCCCACTGGGCTCCCTCAGAGTACATTCACTCTAGACTGATTGCCTACAAATGAATATATATCATTTATAATTTCTGTCATTACATTATTGCAATTTATTGCCTGCCAACCTCCTGGAGTCCTCATGGAGTTCCTTGAGGGCAAGGAGAGACTCAGCCAATTGCACACAGGTACAGTGCCTTGCATATATTTAACTTGGAATGAATAATGAATATTCAAATCTAGGTTTGGATGAATAAGATGGTTATTCAAAATAGATTTTATTTGAAACTATTGACATAAATTTTATGACATTGTACATGATTATAAAAGTTCTATCTTTTATATTTATCACATTAAATATACTTATTACTTAATTCCTGAAAAGGATTTGCTGTTAAAAGACACCATTGAGAGAGTGAAAAGAGAAGACAGAATGTAAAAATTTATTTCCAATTAAATATATCTGAAAGAGTCTTAATGAGAATAGAAAAGCCCCTATAATTAGAAAAAGACAAACCACATAAGTTATCAGAGAAATGCAAATTAAAACCACAATCAGATGCCACTACACACTTAGAGAATGCAAAAGAGTTGGCAAGGATGTGAAGGCATTGTTAATGGGAGTGTGAATTGGCATAACCATTTTATAAAATTCTTTAGCATTATCTTTGAACTCTAAATACGCAACTACTCTATAACCCATCAATCCCACTCTTAAGTATTATCACCCCAAGAGAAATAAGGGAATAGTACTTTAAAATTAAAGTACTTTAATTAAGTACTTTAAAATAGTACTTTAAAATTAAGAATTACAGACGCTTTATTGATAATAACCCCAAACTAGAAATACCAAAAGCCTATCAACAGGGGAATGGATAAATAACTGTAAAATATTCATATAATAGAATAGTACATAGTAGTAAAAGGAATGAATTACTGATACATTAACATGGGTGACACTCACAGAAATAAAATTGGGTGAAAGAAGTCAGAAATTAGTATATACTATATAATTCCATTTACATGAAGTTCAGAAATAGTTAAAACTATGATGACAAAATTCAGAATAACGGTTACCTTTTGGGGAGATATTGACTACGAAGGGGTTCAAAGGAACCTCTTTATAGGATGCTAAAAATATTTTATATTTTGTTCAGCTAATGATTTCTTGGTAGATATATGTAAAAATCCAACAAGCTATACACTTTAAGATTAGTGCACCTAATATACTGTATCATACATAAGTCAAATTTCAATTAAAATTAAGAAAAGGAATCAGGATAGTTTATATCACACCTTTATGTTACCAAGTGCAGAGCTATGGATGACTCAACCACAAGTCTTTTTCATTACTTACATCTTCCATTCCTCCCTAGCCAGTGTCAGTTTCTCATCTGTAAATGGGGATTGGGTAGTACTTTCTTTATCTGGCTGTTGTTAGGATTAAATAAATAAATGCAGAACAAAGAACACAGAAAAGTTGCTAAGACATAGTGAGGGTAAGTAAGAGTTAAGAGTTAATTATTTTTATGACACACCTGTGCCAAAATTTACATAGTACTGATAATATCCCTGACAGGTAGTTAAAGTTTCAAACCATTTTTAAAAAATTATTTATTTTTGTGTAGAAGAACTGGGGTGTAAGCCAGAGGTGCCGGGGGTGAGAGGATTCACCAGAGACAGAGTGGGGAGCAGAACAGAAAGTTTTCCTGAAGTTCACTGCTGAGAGGAACAGTGGGCTAGGCAGGAGAAGTCTGCTGTGCCATGTGGGCTAGCTCCCTGGCCGGGGATCGAACTCAGGCTGCCCTCCTTAAGGTGATAGAGTTGAGACTTCCACCCTAGGGCACCAGTGAGGCCCCAATTTCAAATCATTTTTAATCCAGTGGCCACCATTTTTTTTAAACGCCATTTTATCTTACATCTGATTTAAAAAAAAAAAAACATGTATATTAGCAATGTTAAATGGAAAAGTTTTTAAAAATGCCGTACATAACCCTTCACTTTTTTAATTAAAAGAATTACAGTCTCAAAAATATAAAATGGAGCCAAAAAAGCAAGTAAACAAAGCAAAACAAAATTATCATATTTTTAGACTTCATAAAATAATAGTTAAGTGACCTTTAATTTCCCCCTACTCTCTTCAGAGGTAACCACCATTATTCTATCAACCTCGCTGGAATTTCATTTTTCAGGGAAGAAACCTTCTGCTCTGTTTGTATGACCAACAGCAGGCAACTAGAGAACAAGGTCAGGACTAATTGATGGGAGTATCTGATGGAGAAAATATCTTGGTCTGTGTCCTCTCTTGGTGGAGTCATAAGTTGTTCCTTTGTCCTTTGCTTAAAGCAGCCCTTGGTATTACTCCTGCAGGTGCCAAGACATTTGGTAAAATAAGTGCTAGGCGTGCACAACCACAGACTCACAGCTGAGGCTTTGTTTTTTCGCAAGTAAACACAATCCCAACAATGAGACACTGTCTGTGGGGGTCTGGGGGGTGGGTGGTAGGAGGGGTGGTTAGTCAATTCTTTTCTAACTAGTTACTAGATGTATAAAGCTTCCCCCATCCCCCTCGGTATTCTCCATCTTTCCTTGAATAGCTCCCAAGTGCCATTTAAAGTTCCCTCTAGCCTGACTCTGGAGGGTCTGAGGAGCTCTAGCATAGCAACTAGCCCAGAGTCTTTTTCTGCAGGAGGTGGAGGGTTTCTGTAGTCTGCAGACCCTTTCATCCAGCATGGAGGACCAGTTTTTCCTCTTTGAATATTACTTGGTGGGTGCCTCCCTGGTGGTGCAAGAGGTTAAGCCTCAGCACTGTGAAGCTATCTGCAGCTCAGATCCCTGGCCAGGGAGCTAACCCACATGGTGCAGCAGACCTCTCCTGTCTGGCCCACTGCTCCCCTCAGCAGTGGATTTCAGTCAATCTGCCTGTTCCGCTCCCCACTCTGTCTATAGTGAATCCTCTCATCCCCACCCCCACATCTCTGGCCTACACTCCAGCTCTTGTACCCATAAATAAATAAATCTTAAAAAAAAAAAAAAAGGAAAAATTTTTTTAAAAAAGAAAATTACTTTATACCTCTATTCTAAAGCGCACACATTTTTTACAATGTATCTAGGCTGTCTAGATTTGATTTGAAGTTGGTTTAGGACCCCAAATATATTTTATCTTAAATCTTAAAATAAGAGTAAGATTTTCTACTTTTATTTGCTCTCTTTCTTCTCTCATCTTTATTCACTGCATTTCTATTCTAAATACTTTTACTGGCATTCTGCCTTTCCCCTTCTTCAAATCTTTGTTGGTTTTGCTCATTAATTCATTTAACACAGATTGTACTACGTACTTACTAATGCTCTAGGTTTAGGGATACGCAGTAAACAAGACCAGGCCTCAGGCATCAGGGGCTTACATTCTCATTGACAGCAAAAGACCAATAAACACATATTTCATAACAAGTAAAATCAGTTCATATAGTAATATGCACCGTGAAGAAAAATACAACAGTGCAAATGGCTGAAGGTGATGTACTAGAATCAGGAAAATTATTTTCAGTACTGGTGTGATAAGACCTTGTCAAGAAGGAGACATTCTTTTTTGTTTGTGTTAATTTGTGTGGGTGTCAATAATAAGAGTTCTTCTTTCTATTTCTGAAGAAGAGGGATTTGCATAATGTGATAAAAATAAAATGAATCAAATAAACGTGGCCAAAGTGTAGAGTCACAGTTATAGGAACTATATTCTTACTTGGTGAATATACCTGTGAAAATATAGCATGGGATTGAAAAATTATGAATGAAAAGGCATCTAAACATGTTTTATAATTTTGAATTATTTCAACTAAAATTACAAATATAATCACTCAACGTTTATTCTACAGGCTCCAAATAACCACCATAAATAAGAAAGGTGCTTTTTTTCTACGTCTTTACTTCCTTCTCAAGTCCTTCAAGATGTTGGTGATCAGTTTCTGCACCTCTCTTTCTACATAACCCATCATACCTAGAATTTATGTCAACACGCCCTTCCCTTCAATTCTTTCCATGACTGGCCTACTTTCTTTCCTATGCTTGCCCACTGTGGACTTGTCCTTCCTGATGAGCTCCTATTCTCTCCCTAATCACTTCGAGGAGTTTCCTTAAAGGGCCTAGAACTGTCACTAAGAATTTCTATGTGGGTTCTTAAGTGATTTTAGTGTTATTCTTACGCCTGGGATATTGCTGAGAAATAATTCTAGCATAAGTCACAAGTTGTAAACTTTTGGTTGATGAATTGCTGTGTGTGGGGGATAAAAGGCTTTGGGAGAGGTACTGTTCCCAGCCTCTCGTGCTCAACCCTACAAATGCTGATTGCACTTAAAAATATATTTAAAAACTCAGCAGGGCTTTGCCTGAATCTATAGCCATGTGGTGTGTGGTGTTATTAAATACCCATTTTATGCTGAGTATCATACATTGAAATCTGTAGTAGAAATAACTTTAAGAAAAAACTGACCCATCCTTTAGTGACTCACATTTTGAATGAAGCCCAGACCACCTGTTGTTTATTGCCTATCATTTGGAACTCTACCTTCGTTTTTGGGTTTCCTCCAGAGGACATGCGGCAGGGATTTGTTCATAGTCTTGCATTTCATAAATAAACCCAACAATGAAGTGGACCCTGTGAGTTTCATTAAACAATACACAAAAGCTGAATTTCTGACTTTGTTGGCCAGGCTCTTAGGACCACATGACCTCTATAATATGTGCCCATGCTTAGCATATTATCTGAACCATGATTGCCTTTGAATATATCAATAAATGAAAAGGAAAGTGCCATGTCTAGTAATTAAATATTCCCAAGCTCCTCGGGATATGTTGATTCGTTCTCATACATCATTTGGATGTATGTCTATGTCAGCATTTTAGGCATTTATTCTATAAATGAGAAGTTTTTATTAGGACAGCAAACACAAAAGTATCTTATCTACATAGACATGGTAGCCTACAAAAAGAGTAGCTTGTACTCTAAGAACAAAGCATCCAGTTATCTAAGATTGAACTTCAGAATCACATTTTTGTTTTTGTTTCATCTTGTCACACTGAACAAGAACTCAGAAGGAAGGGTCAGGCAAAGTAGCTACTTGAAGATTTAATTAATGGATCGAGTCTGGTAGCTACGTTAGGGACTGCTCAGGTTAAGCCAGAGGATAGTAGCACCTCAGTGCTTATGAAACTAGTTGCAGGCTGTGTGATTTAGTTCTGTCAGTTCCTTGGTCTGTGCCATTTGATTCCCAGCCTCAGTGTTGGCTACACCCGGACTCTATGACCCAGAATGCTCTAGGGTGTTGCTACTCATAATGTGGTCTCAGTAGCAAAGGCATTATTTGCCCACTTGTCTGAAATGCGGAATCTTAGGTTCCATCTCAAACCTTCTGAATCAGAAGGTGCATTTTAGCAAGATAACACATCATTTTGTTAAAGTGTGACATGTACTCTATAAAGGGCTATAGCCCCGCCTGGACAGTGTGATTATCAAACCTTAGAGAGCCTCAGAATCACTGACAGAATCATTTAAGTGGGGTTGATCCCCACAAAAGAGATTTGACCCAAGAAGTGTAGGAGGGGCTGGGAATCTCCTTTTCTTGGGCATGTGCTGCTAGCAAGGTTCTGAGCTCAGACTCAGTCCTGACACTTGGGTTTCTACCTAATCTTGAGTTTTTATTGTGGTTCTATTAGCTAGTTTTACATGTCTCAGTCTCTGTTTTAAACTATTCTCAATGGTGGTTTCAGAATTTCAATGCAGAAATGACTTATTACAACAATCTGACTTAAAAAAGAGAGCTGGAACTTTTTTTTCTTAACACTTTACATAAGATTGAGAAGACATCAGTTGCTCATATCAGTAAACTAGAGATGAAGTTAATGGAGAAGTGAAGATCTTTGAGGGACACCAGGACTATCAATTTTATTCCTATCAGTCTCTCCCACTGAGTTTAGAGACCTTCTCCTGAAGCCCAGAGTTGCAGTTAAAGTCCTTTCATCCTCAGAATCAGAATAGTCTTAACCTAACTCCACTTAAGGATTTATTAGGAAGATGTCAACTGACTCACAAAATCAACAAGATTTCTACAGATCAACACTCATAAATGTGTATCAAGTGGGCAGGTGTAGAGGTCTGGGTAGGAGGAATTTCTCAACAGTCTTTTTCGTTTTACTGCTTTCCTGAAAATTCAAATGCCAGGCTGGGAATATTTAGCCCGACTTGGCTAAGGGAGGGCCAGCAACATTGAATAATAGTCTTAATGAACTGTACCTAAAAAGAAGTTTAATTCCCCAGTGGAAAGGGGGTGCTAGAATAAATGCCTGGAATCCCACGGAAACAATGGTTAGCTACCTGATGGCACACTTCTATGGCTTCTCAGATCTCACTGGAAGTAAGTCCCACGAGACCAGAATTTTTGTTTGTCCTGGTCTCTGCTTGAATCCCATGTACATAGACAGTAGCTGTAACAGGTAAGTTCTCATTATATATTTGATAAATGATTATATAACTAGAGAGACTCTAGGGAATGATGGTTAAGATATAGCCTCTGGATTCAGGCTGCCTGGGTTCAATGCCCAACCTTCTAGTTGTGTTAACCTTGGGTGGCTACTTAAGTTCTCTAGGCTTAGCATACTTTTTTTTTTAATATATATTTTTATTTTTATTTATGTCTTTTACATTTTGTATTCCCCTTGGGTAATCCTTAGCATTCTTCATAGATAAAGTGACACTGATAATAACAAGTTCCGTTTCAAAGGGTTGCAGTTCAAATATGCTTAGAACAGTGCCTATCATGTTGGCTACTGTTTTATCTATCTATTGCTGTGTAACAAGCAATCCTGAAATTTGGTGACTTTAATCAACATTTTATTGATTTACTGAATGATTCTGTAAATGTAAAGTGATTCAGGGCTCAGTGGGGACAGCTCGTTTCTGCTCCCTGTAATGTCTGCTGGTGCTGGAACATTCTTGGTAGCTTCTTAGTTTACATGTCTGGCACCTCAGCACAGATATCTTAAATGATTGGGGACTGATGAAGAGCTTGCCTGGGATCAGATATCTGCGACCTTGGTTCTTGCAGTCAGCTGAGCTCTCAGTTCTCCTCCATGTAGCCTTCAAAGCTTCTTCTTCATGAGTGCCTGCAGGTGGTCTTTCTGTGGAGTCTCAGCTGCCAAGTAAGTCTGGCTACCTTGCTCCCAAGCGTGCAAAAGTAGAAGCATCTAGTTCTTATGCTAAAGCTCTTAAGGTTTAGGTTGCATTCTGTTGACTTTTCACTGCATTACTATTGACATTTCAGGCCGGATAATTTGTCAGACATGGTATTGTCCATTGCGGAACATTTAACAGCTGGCTTACCTCTATCCACCTGATGTTGATAGCATCCTCCTTCCTCTAATTTTGACAAACAAAATTTTCTCCAAACATTGCCAAATGTCCCATGGGAGGCAAAGATCTCCCCTGATTGAGAACTTTTCAGTTCAAGACAGTCACACATCCAGCTCAGATTCAAGGGGAGAGGCTTTGAGAAGGTCTGAATACCAGGAGACTTGGTAACTGAGGGTCATCTGGATTATAGACCCCTCCCACTTTCATCATATCGGAACATTGCCTGCTAAAGGAATTCCTGTTCCTGAATACTGCCCAGATCTCTCTCTTCTTCTAAAGGGCAGCTTGTTCTACATGCCTGTCTGAATATCCCCTCTTGTCACTGGCAGAACTGTGTTGTCCCCATGTCTGTTCACTGTTCTTGGCTTCCTCTTCTGTGTAACCCTAGCAGCCCGTCTTACTGGTTCTCTCCTTTTTCCCAGCCTTCTGTGGTTTACTGAGTTATCTTTCATGTCATGTCATAGCACATGACCAGATGTGATCTTGCACCTTCTGAGTTTCTCATATGCTCTCCTGCCCACATGCAATAGCATTCGCAACCACTGTGCTCTCTCTCTGAAAGGCATATGCCTGGTGAAAATTTTACTAAACTAACTCTTACTTTTAATTCAAGATTAATCTCAGGGGCCACTTCTTCTAAGAAACCTTCCTGCAAAGTTCCATTTCCAGGCTGAATTAGCAGTACCTTGAGGGCAGAGGCCATATTATCATCTTCCTGTTCACAGCACAGTGTCTATTATCTGGAATTTTCTTATGTCAATACATGAATGAATTACTAGCCAAGGGAAATGGTTTGAAATTTGAGAAGAGACTGAGGAAGTGTGGGAGTGAATCATGTCATTATGTGAGGGGTTTAGGGGATAGGGAGAGCCTCTAGGCAAGAGGAGCAGTAAGTTCACAGCCTGGATGCTGAAGTGGTTGTGGTGTTTGAAGAAGAGCAAGGAGGTCCCCCCACTGCCCAGGTAGTGCAAGGGAGGAGGAGTTCAGTAAGGGATGAGGTTAGACATGAAACAGTGATATCATTTGGCTTTGCAAGTCAAAGTAAAAACTTGAGATTTTATTTTTATTTATTTATTATTTTTCTAAAGATTTATTTATTTATGCATGCAAGAGCTGGGGTACAGACCAGAGGTGTGAGGGGGTGTTAGGATTACCAGAGACAAAGTGGGGAGCAGAACAGGCGGATTGCTGAAACACACTGCTGAAGGGAGCAGTGGGCGAGACAGGAGAGGTCTGCTGTGCCATGTGGGAAGCTCCCTGGTTGGGGATCGAACTCATGCTGCAGTGCCTGCCTGGCTGCCTATAGCTTCATGGGCTGAGACTTAATCCCTTGCACCACTAGGGAGGCCAGAGATTTTATTTTGAAAGAGATAAGAAGTCTCTGGGGGAAGTTTTGTACAGAACAGTGACTTTCACTGACCTATGGTTTTAGATGATTATTCTGGCTCTTAGGTTGAGAATAGACTGGGGCACGTTTAGGAAATGGGGAGCCTGGTTAGAAAGCTATTGCAATAATCTGACAAGAGATATTGGTGACCTTTCCTGGTAGACTGAATGTGGGATATGAGAGGAAATATATCAGGAATGACTTCATGTTTGGGAACTGAGAAGAACAGAGGACTGTTTTCTGAGAAAAGGAGACTGCTTAGGATGGAAACTTTTGTTCTGACATAGTGAATTTGAATTGGTTACTATGCATTCAATTGGTTGTAGAGTGGACAGCTAGGGTGTGAAATATAAAGAAAGTACATAAACTGAATTTTTTAGCTCTATTACTTAAGCCAGGATAAACTTCTGTGATCAAAAACAAAATACAATGGCTCAATGAAAAAGAAGTTTATTTCTCATAATGCTACAGTCTAGGAAAGTTCCACATCATTGTCAAAGTATAAGAAGACATGTATAAGGAGAGTTGGGGATAAAACTTGATTGAAGTGGTTCAGCACTTCAATGGGAAAGGTGGAATTGGATTTGGAGGCTGTATCTAGACACTTCATACAAGGAGTTTGTTATAAATGAGCCCTAGCTTTAAGCAGATGTAGGTTCAAAGCTTTCATTGGTGTTGTTTTAATTTTTAAGGCTTTTTTTTTAATAGGAAAACTTACAATATGTTGGCATGGTGATGGAAATGGCTCAATAGAGAGGAAAAGATTGATGATGAAGGAAGGAGAGAAGAGAATTTCAAGAACCCAGTCCCCGAGTAAGCAGAGGGAATGCCAACCAGAATGAGGACTTGGCTTTAGATAAAAGTGTGAACCATTGTTCTTCCCTGAAAATAACAGGTTAGCCCAGGCGCATGGGCACAGATGCAGGTAGGGGAATCAACCCTCCTGGTTTGTGTAGGAATAAAATCATGAGACTTTTCCTGCTTTAACTGCATAGTCAATGGCAAATGGGAGTGGATGGTCACCCTGGAGGTTAGAAAATTTGTGGTGTGAATTTACTGAAGTTCTCTTTCGATGAGTATTACCAATTAAGAAAGAGAAAACTTCCTTCATTTGATTCAACCTATTACTAAGCATCTGCATAGTGTAAGTACCAGTGTTATGCAATGTAAGGGAAACTGTAAATGAGTAAGTATGTCCCTGTCCTTAGGACAGAACATAGCTAGAGGGATATAACATAACTGTGTTTAAGGCAAATCAACTTGGAATGTGTATAAAAAAGTTTGCTAATTTTAAGGTATCTAAATTATACTCCATATTCTTCAAGGACTTCTTATCAACTAGAATAGATAATACTCAATAATGATAATTGTTAATGTTTCTAGAAATCATCTTTCCAGCAGCAGTACATCCATTATCTCATTGCAATAGATTATTGGGGACATCTTATTCTTATCATCTCCATTTTACAACTGAGGGAACAAATGCCTAGTGATGAAGCAATTTGCTGCAGGTCACATAGAAGTTGTAGAGGCAGATCTTAAACCCTGGTTGACTGCCTGCCCAAGCACTACACACTGCACTGCCTTCTAGAAATTGCTATAGCACTGGGTAATAGATGATGAATAGAACAAGTCCCTAAGTTTATTTATTTTTATTTTTAAAAGTTTATTATTATTTTTCTTATGACCAAGGGAGAGTGTGAACACAGCCCCCTACTACCATAGATTATACAGCAGAGTTTCTCACAGTGGAGGAAATCGCAGGGGTTAGCACACCTGGAGTGCAGTGGATGAACCTGCCCTGGGAAAACCACCTTCGTGATCATGGTGTCTCCCCATCAGATATGCATAAATCCTCCAAGTTTAGAAGGGGAAAGAATTCTTATTTCGGGCAATCAAAAAAAAAAAAAAGAAGAAGAAGAAGGAGAAGAAGAAGAAGAAAAGAAAGAAAGAAAAAGAAAAGGAAAAAGAAAGAAAAGAAAAGCTTTCATGGAGGAAGTTTTCATTCAATGGAAGTTGAAGTTGAAGTTGGCAGAAGAGAGAGAAGGGCATGCCGGGCAGAGGAACCTCAGGGAGCACTAAAGCTCTTGTTTTTTTTATCACCTCTGTGGACTTCCAGGCTCTATGATTGACTTGGTTTTTTTCCCTCTGCCTCTAAGAAAGATGTTAAGAAGGTAGAATTACAGAGCAGAATGATGATTTTGACTTTCTTACGTATGCCCAACTTAGCTTTAAAGTTGATTGACAGAGATGATTAAAGAATGATTAACAGAACTCTGTTGGTCTTCAGAAGAAAATAATTAAATGAAAGAATGAATTAAATACATACATTTAAAGTATAGCATACATACAGAAAGTACACAAATCTTGTGTTGTCATGAAAGAAGCATATCTATATAACCATAATTAAGAAAACAGAACTTTGTCACCACTCAGTAGTCCCCTTTATACTACTTTTGAATAAGAACGGCCACACCCCTTACCCAAAAAATAAAATGATTATCTTGACTTCTAAAATCAGAGTAGTTTGACCTGTTTTTAAACTTGGCATAGATGGAACCCTGCATTTTGTTTTTTATTTTGGTATCTGTGTATTTGTGAGATTCATCCATACTGTTGGATATAGCTATAAGTTTTTCATTGTCATTGGTGTGTGGTATATTTTGGTTCATGAATACTCCAGAAACTTCCTCTGTCAAATCATTCACTGTTGTTATGTATTTGGATAATTTCCTGTTTTGGGCTTTGAGAATTAGTGGTGCCGTGAATACTCTTGCACATGTCTATTGGAGATGTGCTCACTTCCTTTGAGTGTAATCTTAATTTAACATTTAAATTAAGGTCTGCTTTAAGGTTATATTTGAAACTTCCTAGTGCTTTCACATCTTACCTTCCAACTCCATCTGTTATGGTGTCAAAAGGGTCTCTTATCAGTGTTGTTGTAAAGCTTCTCACCAGATTACAATATGCATTGAAACCAGGTAACCAGATCTGTGGTGTGTATTACTGAGATGAAAATCAAGTATTGCATGTAGGTGGTTTAGCTAAGATCAAGTGAAAGCCAGTCCTATCTTCCTCACTGGCTCTGACCCAAAACTATTAACCTGATAATTCTCATTCTTTCTGAGCAACCACAATTGCAGCCTTTGCAGTTAACTGTTCCAGGCCAAGTCTATTTTGCTCACTCCTGTTTCTACTATGTACAACACCATTTATTGATTAATTGACTGGTTAGGTTTTCTATACTGTTTAACAAGGTAACCACTAGCAAGAGGAAACTTCTGTGCATTTGAAATGTGGCAAATGGGACTAAGGTACCAAATCTTTTTTTTTTAATATTTAATTTTAATTGATTTAAATTAAAAAATGACATTTACAGAAAATGTTTACGTATGTTTGGGCCAACTTGGCTGTATGAACTGCAAATTTTATGGAACCTAAATTCATATCTAATGTATCTGATAAATATTCATAACCGAGTTGAGGTATGCTATAGTGTGAAACACACTAAAAGACTATGAAAAAAGAATATAAAATATCTCATTAAATTTTAAAATATTGATTGAAAGTTGAAATAATAACATGCTGGGTTAGGTAAAGTATATTACAAAAAATAATATTAACAAGTGAAAGTATATCAGCATATAACACACTTTCACTATTAGCTCCACAAATAATTATACTTTAACATACAGACATAAACAAATTATTCACATCACTGTTTCTTTTTTTCATTTTTGTGTAGAAGAACTGCGGTGTAGGCTAGAGGTGTGGGGGTGAGAGGATTCACTAGAGACAGAGTGGGGAGCAGAACAGGCAGATTGACTGAAATAACACCGTTGAGGGGAGCAGTGGGCTAGGCAGGAGAGGTCTGCTGTGCCATGTGGGTCAGCTCCCTGGCCAGGGATCAAACTCAGGTTGTAGTGGTGACAGTACTGAGACTTAACCCCTAGGCCACCAGGGAGGCCCCTCACTTGTCTCTTTTACTTTTTCACTATGACTGCTAGCAAATTTTAAATGATATGTATGGCTCACATTCTCTCAGACTGTTCTAGACAATCCCAAATATCATGTTTCCTGGCAATTCCTGGTAGTTTTCTGCCTCAGGAAGCAAGGTAAGAATGTCTATTTACATAAATACAGAATATGTTTCTATACACAGTCTTACATTGTTTTATCATCAACAGACCACACATGCAACAGTGATCCCCAAATTCCTATTGCCCAGTGACACCGTAGTGTTTTCACAGGTGGTAGTCTCATATGTCTTGTGTTTACTGTCTCTAGATTGCATCATTTCCCTTGTGCTTGACTTCATCTTGTGTTATCTTGTTCACCATGGCGTCTAAATGTACAAAATGCACTGCTAATGTTGCATTTGCACAATGAAATTGCCTAAATATTTTTCAGAATATATCCTCAGTTATCTCCATGGTTAAACAATGCATGATGTATATAACTGGTGTTGAGGAAAGGGAGGCGCTTTTGGTTAGAGGACAATGAACATGATCATGTCCGTTGAAGTCAAAGTTTAACACTTAATAAATCAGTAACCTTGAACAAAGTATAGACCCTTTTTGTGTGCAAAAATGTCCAGATTTCCTCTTAGGGATTAGGGAATATGAATACTAGAGGACACTCTCATTGGTCTGCCCAGACGCCCAGGTCTCATTTATATTTCTGTGCATGTACACATCCACTTCCCTCCAGGTGGGGACACACTTTATACTCCAAATTTCCATTGTCTTCCAGCCCTAGTTGAGGCTTCACCTGGAAATCACACCCTTGCTCCCTCTCTTCTACTTCCCAGTCATCCAGGGGTCAGCTCTGGGCACCACCCTAAAACATCAGTTTACCATATATTACTTGGGGACCTGGTCCAGAGAATGTTTTTATTCCCACCCCATTTTCTATGGAGTATATTGGCTGGCATATATTGGGGGGTGGGATTACGAGCCTCCTCAGAAGATGTGAATTATCAGTGATTTTTTAATAAGTTTAGAGTGGGTTTTATTGATACATCCATGGTCCTCGCTCTCAGAGGGGACTAACGATTTACCCCTTCAAATTTCTTCATCAGCTCAGATGTAATAAACATGCAAAAACTCATAAATTTAGGGGTCTCCCTGGTGGTGCAGTGGTTAAAGTCTCAGTGCTATCAAACTGTCGCCAGCCACTGGGACATGAGTTTGATCCCTGGCCAGGGAGCTAATCCACTGGGCACGGCAGACCTCTTCTGTCTCACTCACTGTTTCCCTCAGCAGTGTATTTCAGTGGATCTGCCTGTTCTGCTCCCCATTCTGTCTTTGGTGAATCCACACACCCTACGCTCCCCCACACCTCTGACCTACACCCCAGTTCTTGTATGCATAAACAAATAAAAATATAAATCTTTTTAAAAATTCATAAATTCACAGGAATTTATGAAAGCACATGAACCCAATTGTGAATACCAATGTTACATGTTTCTGTGATTTCTGCATATGGTATTAGATGCTTTTGGTAATTAAATCACTCCTAGGATATAAATGCACTGCTTTGGAGCGTCATTACTTATTTCAGATTCAAAAAAGGAGATACTTTCAGTCTGAAAAGAGTTTGCTGGCTCAACACATACACACATATCTATACTTTTGTTTTAAGAGTGGCAGAGTCATATTTGAACTCCTGTCTCTAATCTACTGTGCACAGTATTCCTTTATATTACTTGGACTATAGAAGGTTATATATTGCCTGCATATCTTGCCTGTAAGGAAATCACTGTATGGTATGGGACATTCACTTCCAGGTCAACAAATATTTGCTGACCTTTGCTAGGAATTGTGCTGAGCTTTAGGGACACAGATGTAAATAATGCAGATCCAGGTCAGACTAGCATGGAGGTTTTGGTCTAGATTCTTGGGTGGAAAGACTGATATTAGAAGTAATAATGAGTGAGATTACTTTGAAAAGGAATGTGTAAGAATAGCAAAGAATAGCAAGAGAACCAGACCAAGTCAAAGGGGTTGGGGAAGTCTCCTCTGTGGGGTGAATGTGTCTTGTTCCAGAAACTGAGAGCAGTACAACGGGAAGGTCATATAAAGGTGAGAGCAAGAATAGCAGGCGGTAAATAGAAAAAAGTCTTGAAAATGACATTTACAAATAGTGATCACACAGGCTGGAAAGTGATTTGTCCTAACAGAAATTGGTTACAGTGTTATGGGAATCAAGAGAATGGTTAGGTTCCTATGGTAGACAAGTTTCATGTAGTCATTGGGACAAACACTTTGAGAGCTAAAAGAACACGGATACACTGAGACAGAAGAGATTCTGAACAGATTCTTGTTTCTTAATTAATATATGTTCCAATGGTTTTATATATACACACACATAAACACACATGTAACAGAAAACTATAAAATATCTCATTTCCACTATTTCTCATCCAAGTCCCAAACTGCACACTACCATAGATAATCTCTTCTATTAGTGTTTTATATGTCCTCCCAGAACTACTTTATGCAAATATAGCAATTGTAAATATAAATTCTTATCCCTTCTACCCTTGGAAATCTCTTCATAACAGTATATAAAGAACTTCCTCATTTCCTTTTTAGAACTGTAAAGTGTTCATATAGTTGTACCATAATTTATTTTACTAATATACTATTGATAATCTTGGAGTGTTACAATTTGGTTTTTGAATATGGCAACTTACAACTGTGCAAGTATATTCATAATTTTTAAAATAGTTACTGAATTGCCCTCAATGGGGATCATGTAAAAATGACTCCAAATGATTAGCTTTAACTATGAAAATTACTAAAAGTCAGAGAAGCAAACAAAATGAATTATTTTTTTTAAACAATGTCATGAATATGCTTGCTAATTTCCGATACTGGGTACAACTAAAATTTTTAAAAATTTGTGTCATATATGGGATAAGGGTCTAGATTTTGTGGAGCCTGAACCTTTTGTAACTTAAGGGCCTTCTTTAAGAAAACTAATATGAAAGTACAAAATGGCAGTACACAACTTTGGAAGAGGCTAGTTTAAGAGGGGGCCTCTAAAGCGTAAGCTTCACTATGGCAGTTCTGCTCCATAAATGTGGGAAGTAAACAGGTACACGTGGAGGAGAAACTGCCTATGCTTTTCAGTAGGAGAAACCATGTTCAAAAAGTACTGGCTTGGGCCTCCCTGATGGCGCAGGGGTTAGGTCTCAGTGCTATCAAGCTACTGTAGCCACTGCCACACACAAGTTCGATCCCTGACCAGGGAGCTAACCCACATGGTGCAGCAAACCTCTCCTGTCTTGCCTGTTGTTCTCCTCAGCAGTGTATTTCAGTAGATTTGCCTCCTCTAATCCCAACTCTCTCTCTGGTGAATCCTCTCACACACATCCCCCCTTCTCCTCCGCCCATTGGCCTGGACCCCAGTTCCTGTGTGTATAAATAAATAAAATAAATCTTTTAAAAAAAGCGCTGACCATTATCCTTAGCTACACACCAGTGAGAACAATTCCACAGACTTTGGAGACTTTTCAGCTCAATAACATATGTAATATTCCCTGTATTCATATTTTATCTCCCCAAATGAATTCATTCCATTTATGTAATATTGCTTATCTTACAAACTCCAAACTCCTTATAGAAACTCTTTGTTAATATTAAGAAAATTATCTTGATATAAGGGCCTCCCTAGTGATGCAAGGAGTTAAGTCTCATCACTATGAAGCTAATGACAGCCACTGCAGCACTATCCCCATAGTTCGATCCCCCAGCAGGGAGCTAACCCACATGGTGCAGCAGACCTCTCCTGTCTTGCCCACTGCTTCCCCTCAGCAGTGTATTTCAGTAGATCTGCCTGTTCTATTCCCCACTCTGTCTCTGGTGGATCCTCTCAACCCTCCTCTCCTGCACCTCTGGCCTACACCCCAGCTCTTGTATGCATAAATAAATAAATCTTTTAAAAAAGAATATTATCTTGTTATGCAAAAATTTACAAGGAACTCACACAACTCAACAAAAACAAGGCCAATAATCCATTCAAAAATGGGCAGAAGAGCTAAAAAGGCACTTCTCCAAAGAAGAAAAGCAAATGGCCAATAGGTACATGAAAAAATGTTCAACATCACTTACATACAAGGAAATGCAAATCAAAACTACAATGAGATACCACCTCACACCTGTGAGGATGGCACACATTAAAAATACAGGCAAAAACAAATGCTGGAAAGGATATGGAGAAAAAGGAACTCTTCTACACTGCTGGTGGGAATGCAAACTGGTTCAACCACTATGGAAAGCTGTATGGCGGTTCCTCAAACTGCTAAACATGGAGCTTCCATACGACCCAGCAATCCCACTTTTGGGAATTTACCCAAAGGACACAAAAACACTAATTCAAAAGGATACATGCACCCGTATGTTCATTGCGGCACTGTTCACAATAGCAAAGGTATGGAAGCAACCCAGATGCCCAAAAATAGATGACTGGATCAAGAAGATGTGGTACATATACACAATGGAATACTATTCAGCATTCAAAGAAGATAAACACATGCAATTTGCAGTGACATCGATGGAATTAGAGGGGATCATACTCAGTGAAATAAGCCAGAAAGAAAGAGAAAAATATCGAATGGGGCCGAGGGGGTAAGGAGGGTAAGGGCACAAAATGGAGTAGAAAAGAACACAAGGAACCATGGAGATGGATCATGGGTGAATTGGTGGTGGGTTACCCAAGGGGAATACAAAATGTAAAAGATATAAACAACAATAAAAAAAAGAATATTATCTTGTTATGGAGAAAACTATTACATTACAGAGTTAATTTCCTGGGAAGAATGGAAAGGGCTCGCATCAGTTTCATCTATCCTCTTCACATACATAAAAGTTCCAGTTGGTCAGTGGTGACCATTGGAAAATGACTTTCTGATATGAAGTTTGAAAGAAATAAGCTGACAAATTTACAGTTAATGATCTGAAGTTAATGATCTATTTCTGTAAGAAAAAGTACCATGTCTGCCTAGTCCCAGGTTCTGTTCCCATTCTTTAGGCTACCTCTGGGGAAAGAAGACAGTCAGCTAATGAGACAAACACATTCATTAAAACAGCACTAACAGAGAAAACAGGCAGAGAGGAGGGAGAAAAGGCTGTAGAATCAGGGTTAAGAGACAGCAGAATTAAATCGTCTAATATCAGTTAAAAACAAAGTGCAATTAGGTCCAAGATGTCCAAAAGAACATGGAGCACAGAACATTTAGAAATATGTGGCACAAAATTAGGGTTTTAGTAGCACTAACTAAATTTTTTTTAATATTTGTTTTCTTACATGGGTGTTCATTTTTGTATAGTGTTTGATTTCTCCCCTCAGGTGTAGGCCCCATAGTTCTCCCACCACAAAACACTCTTGATCCATCACCACAGACTGACTACATTTAATAAAGACTCACATCTGATATTTAAATATAGGCATTATTCCAATTAAGTGAGATTGGGACAGAGCCTATATCCAGTCACCCCCATCACGAACTTTAGAGTTTCTGTCACAAAGTTTAAGTAATGTTGACCTTTATCCAAATGTGCCTCATAAAATGGGTTTATATTCATCGTCAGTGTCCACATGGCACCAGTTGAGATCTCAGGTGCCTGGTGAAAAGTTTTGGTAACTGGGGTCAGGAAACGTCTACTATTGCTGTTTCTTTCTTCTTTACTTTGCTTAAGGATGACTTATCAAAAGAGAGGAAATCATTGATGCATATGTAAAAGGTCATACATTTATAACATGAACTCTGATGTGCAATAAGCATTACCTTTGACCGTTTCTTTTTATTGTTACTTTACAAATGTGTTTCTTTCTATGTAATTAATTAATTAATTAAAATGTGGATTCTTATTTTCTCTTTTTTATGTGAAAAATAGGATGCTTAACATATTATTCTGCCCTCTTGCTTATTTTACTTAATAATGTATCTTGGTTCACTTTGCAAAATAGAAGTCTTTCACTTATTGAAAGTCTTATTTCATGTCATGTAGTCGTGTTTTAAAGTTGTCTTGAGGTAGGTCTTTTACTTTCTTGTTACTGTTACTCCTAGGTTTTATCTCTTTTGGAGGTTACTTTTGTATTCTTTTCCACTTTATCTTTTAATTGATTGTTGTCCGTTTATATTCATTTTTATTTATGAACTCTTTGTCCTGCTTTGATTTTTAAAAATTTGACAAACTGATGAAGTTAAGCAAATCCAACTTTTTGGGTCCGGTTTTCTCTTCTACCATGCAAAACTCTATGTTCTGAGACTTTTGGTGCCCTGATTGCTATAAGCCATAATGTTTTCAGGAGTCCTCATGATAAGAAAATCTTCTGACTTTTAGAAAGTAATTATAATTCAGAGGCTTAGTATGCCAGGCTGCAGTTCCATTAAAATTACAAAATCACTCAGCGGAGGGGGTGGGGGGAGGGGAAGATAAGGGCACAAAATGGAGTAGAAAAGAACACAGGGGACTACGGAGATGGATCACAGGTGAATTGGTGGTGGGTTACCCAAGGGGAATACAAAATGTAGAAGACATAAATAACAAAAATATATTTAAAAATAAAATAGGGCCTCCCTGGTGGCGCAGCGGTTGAGCGCTGCTCTGTGGAGCTGTGGGCAGCGTGATGCGAGTTCGATGCCCAGCCATGGAGAATCCCACATGGTGCGGCAGACCTCTCCTGCCTTGCCCCGCTGCTCCCATCACCAGTGTATTTCTGATCTGCCTGTTCTGCTCCCCACTCTGTCTCTGGTGAACCCTCTCGCCGCCCCATGCCTCTGGCCTCTACCCCAGCTTGTATGTATAAATAAATAAATCTTTAAAAAAAAATAAATAAAAATAAAATAAAATAAAATTACAAAATCATTTTACAAAAAATCTTTCACCTTATTCTACAACTCAGCTAATGAACTTCACAGATGTTTAGTGCGTTACTTGAACAGTAGCTGATGTTTCTCTGGTGCTTATAGTCCACTGTATTTCATGCTTTGGGGAACCACAAAGGGAAAGCTTTTTAATTTGGGTGCCAACTTATTAACCAGGAGCCCATCTCTTATTAAGGTCTTCCCAGATAGTACCAGAAGTACCTGCCATTATAATGATACATACCTTTCATGCAATGTAATTATAATAAATGTTTTCTATTCCTGTATTACATAAATAGGCAGTTATAATTAACCAAAAGAAACAACTATTAGCAGACCTATTACATAATGCAATGAAACTGTAAGTAGGTAGCTTTCAAATGGGACAACTTTACATAGCAATTTTTCAAAAAACTTGGACTCAGAAGGTCATTCAATCAAAACTCAAATATTTGTGACCAAAATGACTCCATTTCAATAAAAATCTCTACATTTTCACTTTAGTCTATAATAACTGTTTCCAAATTATAGCAAAGACATTTTTCAAAGTCAACTTTCTATTTTTCAGGGGAAAATCATGCAATTTGTGGTTCTTATTAAGCCAAATCTCTCTCTCAATATCTATTTGTTGGTTATTTCAAGTTTTATTGTCAGTGTCACCAGAGCCCATTGGGGAAATCATGAGAAAGAAAAAACTAGTTTAAGAATTACAGAGTGTTAAAGTGAATCTGAAGCAGACTCCTAATTTTGCAGAAAGCAAGGAAAGTAATGGTTAAATAACTTGCTAACATCATGTAATGACTTCTTTAGAGACTCCCGACTGGGAGCCAAGTCTCCTGCTCCCAGGTCCAGTATTCTTCCGCCACATCCTGACACACATTCCTAGGCATGAATGAATAAACACACTCCCACAATTACTACTGACAAAGATGCGAGCACTACTAATGACGCTTTGGGCATATACACAATATTTCCTCAGAATATTTTTTTCTATTGGACAACCCCATTAAATCCCTTAGTTGTAGTCACCATCTGTGTAATTGGTGACTTGAATTAGTATGGCCAACACTGACCTCTCCCACATTATTTCATCGCCTGTATCATAGCTCTACACGTACAACTCACAAGCAACTCACATTCTTGTCAAAACCGAGCTTATTTTTATTTCTGTCAAATCTGCTATTTCTCTATATCCTATTTTGTTTTTTAGTTTGATAATCACTCACTCTAAATCCACACCATTCTTTATTCTTCACATCCAATTTGTTATCAGTTTCTCTGCTTTCCTTACATAGGTGTTTCTCACATATTTTCTCACCCCTTCTTCTCTATTTGCACATGTCTTTGTAACTTCTCACATGGACTATCCTTTTTTCTTTTCCTTTTCAAGCTAATCTCTACACTATTTCCAGAGTCATTTTTCTATTTAAAAATTTTTATTTTTATTTATTTATGCATATAAGAACTGGGGTGTAAGTCAAGGGTGTGTGGGGTAATTCACTAGAGACAGAATGGGGATCAGAACAGGCGGATCTACTGAAATACACTGCTGAGGGGAGCAGCAGGTGAGCCAGGAGAGGTCTGCTGCACCATGCGGCTTGACTCCCTGGCTGGGGATCGAACTCATGTCGCAGTGGCTGGCGACAGCTTGATAGTGCTGAGACTTTAATCCCTGCACCACCAGGGAGGCTCCAGAGTCATTTTTCCACAGGGTAAATATTCTCTTGTTATGCCCTTGCCTGAAACTCTTAACCGTCTTCCTCATGTTCACTAAGTAAAATCCATATGGCCCTGTTGTTCGAGGTTCTTAGTGATCTGACCCCAATTTGCCTAACTTCTATCTCACCACAGGTTTTTCAGTGGTAGGTTCCACAAAGTACTTGTGAGCATGTTGTTCCTGTTTTCATCATATTCATCCTTTAAGTTCCAATCCTGAGTATAGGGATCAATCCTTCAAAAAAACCTACAGGCAGAGCTTATCTTTTGATACTTATGCTGCATCTTGTTTGCACTTCTATTATTATATATCCCATCACATCATAGTTTATTATTTACCTGTCGCTGTGATATTTATCTTTGCCTAAAGACTTAGCAGTGCCTCAATGAATAAACAGGCATGTATAATAATAATCTAGAGAAACATTTTGTGGTCAGATAAACCTGGGGTATTTGGTCAATACTGCTCAGAATGGATTCATTGCCCAATTTATAGAATTGAAATGTTCTGAATTAATATAATTTTAATAACTATAATTTACAATGATCTTGATTCATATCTACCTTGCTATTTCATTGTTTCTTCACTATGAAATCATCACACATAATTATCTTCAGATGACAAATAGTCACTTCAGCATAATATGCAGATATGGAAGACATTTTACATTTTCTCTCTTTTTCAGGAGGGTACTTACCAAAGTTTTCCATGTGTCTTTATGGCCATTTTTAGTATCTGTACCTCTATTGATTTTTAGTCAAATAAATCTTTTTGCACATTTGTGAAGATGTTCTGGACTTTTGAGTTTTGACAACATATATGGATGTGGTTATTATGTATGCTCACATAGGTCAGATATGTGGGGTTAATATGTGGTTTGCTGAATTAAGTGGAGACATTTAGTTAATTGCAACACTAGCATTGGCATTGGCTAATGTTTCTTCTCGGGATACATTCCTACCAAGGTACATACTACAGAGATTGCTTTTCTATCCTTGGGGAGTCGAGTTGCTCAAGTCCCATAAATGTAAAATTTATTTGAATTTGGTAACGGTACCTATATTTGCAATTTACTCCATTATAGATTATTTTAAGTAACAATTTTAAATTAGACTTCTATGTAGCACGAGAAAACTGTGTCATGAGTAAGCTATCATTTCTAACACTTCACTTTGCCACAGGCATATGAGCTATCAAGTTTGGCAAGCAAGGCAGATAATGGAAAAAATACTGAGCCCTGTCATAAAGACTTGCCTTCAACCCTAGCGATGCCACTTACTAGCTTTTGATGTTGTAAGATCTCTGATCTTTCAGAGTTTGTTTCTGCACCTGAATGAGTATAATAACACTATCTCTTCAAAGGATTCTTTTAAAAATAAAATGAAAATTTCTCTGGCATCTGAATACTCAGGCTTGGAAAATGAGCAGGAGTAAAGGGAATTCAGGCAGCCAGACCACAGTCAAATTTCATAATGAACCACTGTACCAATGACTCTGTGGCCACCATCACGGCCTCTGGATACCTTGTCTTTGCCACCATCACTGCTGGTCCTGAGTAGACTGTGAAGGACCATTGCTATCGCTACTGCCACAAGCACTGCCAGGATGAGTTATTGACTTACTCAGTCCTAGCTCTTGACTGCAAGGAAGGCTAGAAAATTCACCTATCCGAATGCTTTGTTTGCTTGTTTGTTTTGTCTTTTATGGTAAAGTAATTAACTTATGATCCAAATCACCAGCCAAGAGACTGGAAACTCCCTGGGATAGAGGAAAGGATTAAGGTGCTGTGCCCACATCTTTTTTTGAATTATTGCCGTTGTTTCCAAGTTGGTATTACTGCCTCTAGCCTTGTTCCCTTCCAAACCCTTAACCCTACTGCCATAAGAGTCCCTTTTCCAAATGGAAATCAGATTTCTGTTTATTCTCTGTTTAAAGGTTTCCCTTCCCTTGATGTTTAGATAATGTAAACACATTTGAATACAGTACACTTCTAATCAGGTGCTCATCTGTATCCACAGCTAAACTCTTTTGTGCTTTCCCATCTTCCAATGAATTCCTCTGCCTGGCAGGGTCAAACTGTTTAATATGTCTTTGCCTTTGCATTTGTCAAAAGGAAACCTATAAAGGAATTAAAAATTTAAAAGACTGGCATACTAACATATTTCCTAAAAAAAAAAAAATTCTAATATGGCGTCTTCCAAACAAGGAGGGAATGAAGGTAGGGCTGAGCCTGAGACTGGGGGAGAGCCCCAATAGCACTCGGCCGTGCACAGAGACAGAGACAGAGCAGTGCAGTGGACACTGAGCCTGCCCAGACACAGACCTCAGTGGCAGAGAGAGAGACAGATGTCAAAATGTGGTAAATGGTCAAAGAAACAAATCCATACCTCCACCCCATTTTTTTGAGCTGACACAGCCCTGGGATGCTTGCTTTGATCCATGGAGGGAGGTCACGAAAATTAATACAGTGGTATATTTTGCCTGATTACCAATGTGATCACAAGCCAAATAATACTTCCTTTAGGAGAGGACTGTACACGGTGGCCTGGGCGTCAATCAGACGCATGCCGGTGCTCATTCACAGTGCTCCTCCACTTGTACAAATGACCTTCCTTGTGTTGACTGCCAAGAGACTGCTACTCAGCTTGCAAGTAGATAGTGAGATAAAGAAAGGTGTGGAAGGATTCACAATTCACTGTTAAGATCAGCTACCTCTGTGCCAGAACAGTAGTAGTGTGGGTAGGAGAACTTTTCACTCTATGTCTTCTGTACTACCTAAAATTTTCACAATACCAGTTTATTGTTTTTGTAATTGGATTTTTTTAAAGTTAATGCGGGACTTAGAGAAATGGTGATTCCCCTTTCTTTACTATTTTTTTTTTTGCATTTCCTTTAAAAATGACCTAAAATATCTTCTAAGGAAGGCACAAAAGCCACATAGGAAATGAAGTGTAAAAATATCATAAGTTTTTAAAAAAATTCTTATCTTGTTAAAGTATTATTGAGAGCTGTTTTCTCAGAAAGCTGCTGAACAATGAATGTTGGACCCTGTTAACCAGAATGTACTCATCGACCATCAAAAGATAGAATAAATAAGCAAATAAAGAGGACGTGTTGCATGTCATTTGAATTTGCAAACAGCCCTCTCAGTGGATTAGTAGCTTACTAACCTGCTTTTCCTTCCTCTTCTACGTCTCCCTCATCCGGAAGAGTCCGGGCTTCTTTATCGGTGCACCAGTATGGTCTATTACTCCTCCCATCGTGTGTGCACTGATTTGATACCACACTCTTCTATTCGAGTGTGCGTTGCTCATAATTTTCATTTAATTTTCTTTATAGCCTTTGTTAAATACAGTTTACTGGTGAGGTAGAGGCTTGCGATCTTTGGTGGAGTTAAGATGACGCTCCTGATCTCTTGCCTGAGAATGAAGTATTATGATTCTACCGAATCGTCTCTATGCACTCTGTTTTCTGTAAGTATTCTTCTAATGGCCCCTCTAGACTTTTTTCTCATTTTCCTCTAGTACTCTTTCTCAGTACTATATCCTCCATAAGGTGAAAGTTGAATGCATATATTCAATTGAATGTGTGTGCATTTCTGTAAAATATTTATTTCCCCCAAACAAGTTTCAGCTTTATGAGGGCAAGGATGTATATTTCCTCCACCTTACCTCCCCTCTTCTATGCCTATTTAGTACCTGGCATAGAGTAGGCACACCATTAACATTTGTTGAATGACTAAACATCAGCTACTATATTAGGTAGGATCTTAGTTGCAGACTCCTCACTTTAACCTGAACAGAGTTAGTATGTAGAAAGTTCAGAAATCAATTGTCTTCCATCATAGCTCCACTGAGGTTAGATTACATATATTCCCTTCTTTATTCCCCTTCTTCTCTCCCTTTTATTCTCCCTCTTCTCCTCCTCTCTTTCCTCTGTCCCTGTCATCTCTCCCATAACTGGGCCTCTCCCACCTCTTCCCTGCATACAGAAGATGGCAGCAAGTACTTCTGAGATTTCCATCCCAGTTGGCTTTCTAGGGAGAGAGAGCACATCTACCTCAATATCAGTACCTTAATTTCAGGAAAAGAAAATTTTAGGTCTGTTCAAAACTGTGTCCTGTTGCAGGGGGTGGATACACTAAATGGTAGCCCCTCTAAAGCTCTGTGGAAATTAGGAGCAGTGGTTTCCCAAAGTGAGGGATGTTAGGCAGATGGCAACAACATATGTCCTCCGTATCCTTTCACAGGGAATTTTATTAAGAAGTAAAGGCCACTTTCTACCTATTGGATCTAAATTCTGGAAAGAGTTAAGTCATGCTTTTTGAGCTGTTGGACTTAAAGTATACATTTTTAAAAGATGGATTTTATTTTATTCTTTGAGTCCCAAGGTGTTAATAAGTCAAGCACAGCAGAATAATAATAAGTACAGAGAAGCCCACCCACAACCTCCACATTTATCTGTTCAGTAAAACAGAAGACTGCAAAACTTCATACGTATTTTTTTTTTTTTGGTTTGTTTATTTTGACTTCCAGCCATATGGGAACTCTAGAAATTCATTTGCAGATAACTGTGATTCCACATTGAAAGGAAATGTGCTGGGGAACTACCACAGATGCAGATCCCCACACCATGGAGAAAAATCTGCAGCCAACATGCTTATTTTCCTATGTGGAAAAACACAGCGAACTCATCACTCACATGAGTGCTAAGGCATTGAAAGCGCTGAGAGTCCTGTATCCTTGATTCTTAAGGGATTTTTCTTTTTGCGCATTTGTTGATTTGCCGAGGGCCCTTCCTGGGTTGCAAAATTGTCTCTGGGAAAGGAGTAATATTCAGGAATTAGAAGAACAAAACACAAAATTTCCTTAGCAGTTGCTATTTCAAGGTACCTTGCTTAATACCTTCCCATACCAACATGAAGTGCCCGAGAATGCAACAGTTTATAAGTGAATGGGAAGGAGTGTGATAAGGCCTAGTCAGATGGCCAATAATGTAGGATCAAAGACTTAATGCTCTGTACAGTATAGAAAACATAAAACTGGTTTCTTTTTGTCATAACTTCCTTATTTTACAAACTGGGTTTTAAGGAGAAGGAATTGTGGACTATTCTGCTTTTTAAAGTTATTAATGTATATGAATAATAAGAAAAACACTGAAGGAAATGAAAACAACCTCACATCCTTTACTTCCTGACATCCTCTTTTGATTTTGTGATGTTTCCTGTCATTACTTTTCATTATATTTATTTTTAAGGAAGTTCCTGTAACAAAAAGGAGAAAGACTGACCTCTGTCCCTACAGAGAGAGAGAGAGAGAGAGAGAGAGAGAGAGAGAGAGAGAGAGAGAGAGAGAGGTGGGAAGGGAGAGAGAGGGAGATGGGGAGGGAGGGAGAGGCCTTAGGGGTTGAAGAATTTGCTGCAGTACTACCCCACAGCAAGCACCATGGCTCCTGACATCCACACAAGAGGCACACAAGAGGGATTTGGAAAGCAGTGAAGGGAAGCTTCAGCATTAAAGAGAAAGCAAGAAGCACCACTACCCAAATCCCCATATTTCTTCATAGTGAAGGAGCTGCAAGATAAAACTTTCATGATTATCATTACTTATTATTGTTAAAAGCCACCATTTATAAGGCTGTGCTTTTGGTGCTCATGATCTATTAGTGAATCATGAAATAAATTTAGTGGGTAGAGATAAATTCAATCCTATAACATCCCTGTGAGGGGAATTACATCATCTCCTCATTATAAATGAGGAACATCAGAATTTAAGAGGTTAAAGAACTTGCTCATGGTCACAGACTTAGTAAGCAGTAAAATAGAATTTGTAGTCTTTCTGTCGCCAAAACCTTGTGTTAAATACTTAGGCTGTATCACATCATTGAACATATTGCCAGGAAATTCTGCATATATCACATTACAAATATAACTATATATAGAAGGCAATCTATTCCTTAATATATTCTATAGGGAGATCTGAAGGCTTGTGGTTAATCAACCAGGAAGCATTATATTACATATCAGCTTAAAAATCAAATGTGTATTAATTAGAATTGTGGGGGAAAAATTATAGGACTCAGTACCATTAATATAAATATCAAATTCATGTGTGACTTCCTAGGTAAAGTGAGTTTCTTACTTTTAAAGATTCATAATAACCATCTTTTGCATTTACATAGTAACTTAAAGTTTATACAGGGCTTTCCTGCATGTCATGTGATCATCAAACAACCTATGGACTTTGTGCATGTGTTCTTTGTATGGTATAGGCTGTAAGAGTGGCTAATGCTGATAAAAACTAGTTATCAACAGGAAAGCCAACACATTTTGGACACAGTCCAACAGTATAAAACGGTGCTTACTGATAACCTGCCATTATGAAATTCCCAGCTCTTCAAAGAAATAGCAAAGCCACCAAAGGAATAATCAAACATGTATACTTAAAAAGCACGAACAAATTAAACATAAAAATGCAATCAATAAATTGAAACACCAACAGCTTTTGAAGAAAATATCTACTTTTCAGAAAAAAACTAGGATGGTTTTTCTTATATACATTTATGGTTCCAGAAAGATCTCCCAAAATTACCAGGAAACATCAAAAATCAGTATTCATACATTAAATCTCACTCACTAGTTGCTAGGAACACCTTCCAATTATGTTGACTGCTATTTAATTAATTTAAGATATGAACTGCCCTCAAAAACTTCTGTGCAGGTTTACACATGGTCCATCAGAGTTTCTCTGGAGAGTTAAGGCAGTATTTTTGGTGGTTACAACCCATCCATGAAATCAATTTATGAGGAGAGACAGACACTTTTTTTAGAGTGAAATAGAAAATGTTAGAATGCATTGCAGTAGTACGTATATTTCATGAAACTTGTTTCAATGTTTTACATGTATATTATGTGCAAACTCGCTCTTCATGTGAATCATAATCACAAAAAGATTCGAAAGTTCACTGTATTAAGGCTTTGTCTCCAGACGGCATTTCAATAAAAATGTGACTTTGTGGAGGTCTCAGAGCAAACAAACTTTTTGTTACATGCTACCTCTGCAGCAGCAGAGGTGAAGGGTGCTGGATAAGGAGGACAAAGGAGTAAAAGTCAGCCAAATTCAGAGTTACACTAGCTGTGGGCTCACTCTCTGATCCTGGCTGCCGCTGATGAGATTAAGATCCACCTTTGGGTACCTCTGTGGGAAGAAGGGCAAAAGGGAGAGAAACAGACAGAAGAGAGAGGAAGAGCAAGAGGGGCGTCTGACAGAGTAAGATAGTGTGAGTCAGAGCAGAGGCTGGGGTTGATGGATGAAAAAGAGGAGAGAGAGAACAGGAGAATACAAAAACTAAGCAATGTACGGATGCTGCTTGGCAGAATCACTATTTGTTAGAAGAAAGCCTTCAATTGCCAATAACTTTACCCTGACTTTTAAAAATATGTATATTAATGTATTTATTTAAAAACAGGAAAAATATTTTTGTACTCAAAGTAGTATAATTCTTGAAGTGAATCCCTCTCGTATTTCTTCCCATTTTAAAATGTTTGAATACCATCACAAAGTTTTTCTTAAATCAGTCACTTGAAAGAAGGCATGATTCAATCTGTTTTTCTTTTTTACGGGGGAGTATGATATTTCTTTATATTTTTTTCTTTAATGAGGTAACTTTGGGATATAACCTTGAACTGAATGGTTTACATGACAAAGAACGTTATTGCTCAATAGACTAACTCAGTGATTCACAAGGATCCTCCACAAACTTGGCCTCAGTTTTGTTCCTCTTGCAGATAAAGGATGACTACAAGAGCAACTGGTATGATGTGCTTTCTTATTCCCTTCTAAGGAGAAATGGCTGAATTTCTGAGATTCTCTAAATCACAAGAGATAATGTCCCAGATTCCTTCAGCAAACTTCTGGTAATATCTTACTGGCCAGAACTGGATAACATGCCTATTCCTTAGCAGATGACTGACAGAAGGATGGTATTATGCTGATCAACAAGACATCTTGCTGGAGCTGGGATTGCCTCTGGGCACCTGGCTAAATGAGAAAGAAGCAAAATTGATGTTCTTTTAGGAAGAAAGAGAAGATATTTTTCTGAGTTGCCAATCAACACAACTGTCAAAAAATTTTGATACATGTATTTTTAAAAAGATTTATTTTTATCTATTTATGCATACAAGAACTGGGGTGTAGGCCAGAGGTAAAGGGTGAGAGGATTCACCAGAGACAGAGTGGGGAGCAGAACAGGCAAATCTACACTGCTGAGGGGAGCAGTTGGGTAATACATCCTAATACTTTTTGTGGATTTGATGTTGAACATTTTTATCATCAAAATATTTTTATCTTTTTAGCTCTATTGTGTCATTTTCCTTGTCATTGAAGAATGCTTCTGGAGGCATTTAAATAAAAGCAAAGTTATCAAGTACAGAGAGCTTCAATTTTCATAGTCTTCACTACTAAAAGAAATCTCAATTTTTACCCAAAAATAATATGTAGTATTCAATTCGACAGAGACAATGCACAATGATTGACCTCTGTTGGAACAAGCACCATGAAAGAGAAGCAGTAGCCATTGTGCAGAGCTCAGTTCTCTCTCTGATCCCCTCCCCCACTCAGAAGTTTTACTTCAGCATTATCCTCATGTGTCCTTGCCAACTTTCTGCATCATGACACAAAGACTTTGCTGGTTAGGATTATTCTAGCCTGAAGAAAGGCAAGGGCAAAGCCAGCCAGACTTAGATGAAATGCACGGTGTTTTGAGGGCTTCTTTTTATGAAAGACTCGCATAAAGTCAGCAGCCCACAGTGCTCAAATCTGGGCTTTGGTTTCATTTCCACCATCCGCACTTCCCCACCCAGGAGAATTACAGCTAAGCGGTGTTTTAACGAAGTCTCCAAGGGAGTGTTGAGTAAGAAGAAAAGCATTGTAGGTCACCAATAAATCATCTCTGAAAAAAGGACATTTCAGGAAAATTAAACAGTGCAAAAAAGCCTTAGCTTGCAATCTGTTGCTACAGCGTTTCAACGATGGCTTTCCTCCTTGCTTAGACAAACACCAAGCAGGAAGCTCTGAACAGGAAAAAAAAAAGTTCTGTCCAGAGCCACGGAAGAGAATAGCTAACCAAGTCTGTCATTGTTACTTCACTGCCCATTAACTGAATGAAGGCAGATAATGTTTTAACATTCTCCAAATGAACTTCTGATTATTTTCCCAATTTCACAATTGAGGATCTGACAAGTAGAAATCCAACAAGCCTGGTGCATGGTTTTTCAGTTATTTCAAGGATCTGTTAAATCCCCAAATAGTTTAACCAACTTTCCCTTGTGCCCTGGCTACAGTGCGTAGGTAAATTGCTCTCTATGGAATATTTACTTGAAGTAGGGATGCATTGTTCCCAGGTATTTGTAAATACCTTGTGAAGTTATAAAATCATACTTTTCCTGTGTGCACTTTGTGATTTTCTATTTGGCAGACTTTGCTTCTGTCAGCCTTACTTTTTCTCTGCTGCAAAATTCCAATGCTCAATTGTCCATTAATTGCTGCTCTAGTACCATCCCCTAACAATGTCAGCTCACATTTATTAGCTGAGTTTGCTGCTGGCTGACTCCATAGCAACCAGCTGAAAATATTATCAGACTTTCCCCCTGAGCCCATACTGAACAAAAGCACATCACTTCTTTTGGTTTTAACATTTGTCTACCTCAATGGGAGCTGGGCAGAATTCAGAAAATATTTTTCATCTAGGAACAGAAATAATCAACCAGGTCAAATGCTGGGGCTTATTTCTTTAGATGCCTTGCCCATTGTCAACTCACTCTGATGAATGATTCATCCCATTCGCCTGGAATCAGCCACTTATATTATCTGAATTTCTATTCTGTGCTTCCTAAAATTGACATTACTAGGTTGAATAAATTTTTCAGCGAGACGGTTGATTTTTGACTAATTCCTTTTAGAAGATGTTTTAAAAATATATTTTAGTGTTTCAAAAGCTCCTTTGAACATTCATCAACATTTTGAAGAAATCTTAAGTCATTGATTTTCGCTCTCTTTTAAGACTCCTTCTAGCTTTAAAATGCTATGACTTTATGAATATATGCTACCATATTCCCAATAGGATATTCAGGACTATTATTTTCCAGGATCTTTTAAGAAATTAGTTAGGCATTGACTAACCAATGCATATATATGCATAAAGCAGTAGGATAGCATGGTTCTGTCATTATCTATTAATACTCTGCACACAATAGGTATGCAACAAATAGGTGCTTCACACAATTCTGACTCTTGGCAGTGACACTTTTTAAATTACCAGTTCAGTAATTATATAAACTATATGTAGTAGGATTTTCAAATAGATGGCTTTTTATAGTAATGTATCTCATCGTTTATGCAAATATCAGTTCAGAAGAGAATTTATTACCTTCATGCTTTTTGGTAGGTAGGGTTATTGGCTGGTTCACATTTCTGGTAAGAACTACCATTCTTATCTACCTAAACAGCCATTCTTATCTACCTAAACAAGGTCTTTTGTTTAATTGTGTGTGCATATGGCCTGACAGTGGACTACCAGTGCTATTGTAAAGTGCTAATTTTTTTCCCTGCTATTATTCAGTAGTCAGATACTGGAAGAGTGAAAAACATAAAATTTCTCTTTAGAAATATTCCAAACCAGACAAACAAATAGAAAACCAAGAAAACTTTGCCCCATTTGACTATAACATGCTAGCTGGGTTCAATATCTTCTCAGAACTCTCCTGAGTTCTAGGTCCTGTGTAGTTGGATGCAGACAAGATGATGTACTATCTTCCACTCAGGCACAAAAGGCCACCCTATTCCTTTTAATCTTCTGGGCACTGAACCATATTCTTCCTAGCAATCCTGCCCCATCAGTTTTCTAACCATACTCTAAAGATTGTTGCCTGGTTCGCATTTCTAACTCCTGACTTCCAGTAACCTACCAAGTCATTTCAGGTGCGTTCAGCCTGGTGTCTCCTAGATACCCATCATCATTATGATGGTGGTGATGATCATTACCATCACCTTCACTACTACCACCACAATGATATTACTTTGTACAAACTAAACTGTATTCTCTATTGGGATTATTTAATTTAAACTTTGTAACAACTCTATGGGGCAAGTACTGTTATTCAGGGCTCTAGTGATTAAGGAAGCAAATAGCAAATAAATGGTGGAGGCAAGAATTAATCCAGACAGTCTTTCAACTTCTATTCAACTCCTCCCAACTCTTGTGAAAATAGAGAATTACATATGAGACAATTGGGTAAGAACCAGTCTTCCTAACCATATGGCATTGTTATCTAGGGAGGGTATTGGTCCAGCTGCATGGAATTATTCTGTCTTCCAAGTCTTCTCTTAATTCACTTAAAGGCAAGAAGCTTTATTCACTTCCTTTGTATTCAAAATTAGTTTCTTACTTTTATCTACACAATATGCCACAGAGAGCCCAGATTGCATTCATTATGAGCTATCATGCCACTTGTCACTTGTTTACAACAAGAGCTTTAGCTTGGCCTTAGTTTTTAGGTGAAGTCATCTTAGAAAAAGTCAAGAGTCACAGAAATAGAGTCTAAAAAATGACAAATATTGCAAGCATTCATTTTATACTCCCACAATCTTGGTTTTCAAATTTTTTTTAGTTGAAAACAAGAACAGTAAGAAATCTTAGAAAATAGTGGATCTTTAGAAATACTCAAAATTACTAATAAACAAAAGCCAAAGCACTCACTCCTAAGTCCTCACGCCATGCAACTAGATAATATTAAAGTGCTTTATATGTGAGGATAAAAATATAAAAACTTCACCACACAAATGAATGGAAAATGTGAATAGTAAATTTTGGTTTACATTTTTTCTTTGTTTTATAAATCAAAAAGAAATAAAATTAAAGTGGGAATTCAATTAAGAATTTAGTAGTGGTTTTTAACAGATGGCTTTTTCTTGCAAATATCTGGTCTAAACTGATATTACAGAGCAAAAGAAGGTCCTTGGTGGAACTATCTTTTCTCCTGGAGAAAATCAAGGCAAGGTAAGGATCCTACCTAGGATTTTCAGGGTGCAAGGCAGAAATATTGTTAAGTCAAGGGATTAGCTCTGTCATTTGGTGAGCACAATAAGACATAACAAAAATCTTAGCTTGTTAGGAAATGAAATATCTAGCTCCCAGAAATGCCACTGTGAGTTCTGCGACAGAAACAGGAAGGAAGAATGAGCAATACCCAGTCTGTATTACATATGACTTGCTAAGGCAACCCTATGTTGGAACATGTGACAAACTTTGTTCTCTCAACATTCTCCTTTTAGGATCCTGATTATTGTCAAATGAACAGGCTCTCTAATCCTGCAAGATGATGACCTACCCTAAGTCTCTTGTGAGCACCTGGAACATAGCAGGAACTTAGCAAATATTTGTTGACTGAAGAAGTACACACCTCAGTGCCAAATAATTTGATAGTAACCTGAGAAATATTTTATGCTTTTTTGCTCGTCATCTAAACAGTGGTGATCAAAGATAAAAGAAAAAGAAAAGAAGCAGAGGAGGCCATCTGTCATTTTCTTGGCAACTGAGTTATTTTGTTTGTATTCACTTTGTAATTTTGGCTTCCTTGCAGAAACGATGCCAGAAGATTACAAAGAAATAATCATGTGTTTTTGTATATGTGTGCATGATTATCTTTATTGATGTAAGTATATAAGATCACATAGATAAAGGCAACCATAGATATAGTTTACTCTTCATTAGCACTCCTGAAATTAAAGACTTTCCTAATTTTCTTGATTTAGCAGTAATTATTTAGAATTATAAGAAGTGAGGTTGACTCATAAACAAAAATAGCCCATCCCTGCTAATAATGTAGTTCAGTGGTAATAAAAGAAAGGTAACCTGGGAAGTCAATCCTCCACTCCAGAAATCTTGTGACATCTAAATTGGGAGCTAGTGGCCATGTAAACAAATTCAAATTACCTTCCAGCAAAAACCTCAAAGTACTTGTTTAAGATGGTTTCGCCTTGAAGACCTGAATCCAGATCAAAATCAAAAGCCACAGAAATGCTGAAATAGCTGAAACAGAGACACAGCCGTTACAGGAAGCTTAGGAAGGTTCAGAGGAGGTTAAAAAAAGAAAAAGAAGAGGAAAACTTTGCAGCAAAAGAAGCTGTGGCATTGCCCATCCTGCTGGAATTGTTGGTAAGATCTTCTGAAGAGGAAAGGGAAGGAGCTAGAGGTGCAAAACAAGCAGCCTAGACAGGGACAAAACAGGAAACAGGAGTGCTGATGAAACTGAATTGCAAATTGGGAAGACAGCAAAAGACCTCAAGCAGGGAACTATTAAAGACACTGGAGGAGAACAAAATAAAAATTGTGAGAGACTTCGGGTAAATTATGTATCTCATAATGCATTTACAAATAGGTAATGACATCCCAATTTCCTATTGAAATCACTTACTTAGTCCTAGTCTAGTCATTCCAGAGATACTCTATTTTACCACATCTGTGTCAGATCAAATATTACCTGAAGTAAGTAGACTTCAAATTTGGAGAAATTCTGTCACTGTTGATACATAGAGACATCTCTTAATGATCTCGGTTAAATAGTAATAAGTAACATTTAGCACATCATCCAAAACGTGGGTAATATCATGCAATTTTCACAAATCTTAGAAAGTATATATTATTACCTTCGTGTTTCTAAATGAAGTATTTGAAATTATATGACTTGTTAAAGCTCAAGTGGCCATGACAGGATAGTCTTAACACATGAATTTGCCACTCTTGGCTCCAGTATCTGTGTTCTAGCTACCATTTCACCTTGCCCCCCACGTTCTAGAATATTTGATCACTACATGATATTCTATTAAATACATAAGCTACTGAACACAACCAGCTGCCTATGGTTCATTTCCATTTATATTTGCTCTGTCAGAATTGCTGTTATTTTCCTTTGTCAACCCTTAGTGGGCAGGACAATGAGCAGTGAAATGCTTTGAATTAAGGAGCAACCCAAGGAAGAAAAAGAGTCTAAAGATAATAAGACCTAGAGTGGTAGAACATTAAAGGCAGCAATTATTGAAGATTATAGAGTTCAATTACCTCTTTAGAGTGAGTAAACTATTGACTCCCCAATTATAAGTCTTGCTAAAAGTATTTTAGCAAGTCAGTGACAAAATTCTTTGACCAAATAGTGAATGACATTTAAGTTATATTTGACATTGATTTAATAGTGTCACACTTCTTTTGGAGGACTACTGTGTTAATAATCTAATATAACGCTTATTACTCATAAGATTACAATTTGGCATGATTTGTCTAAGGTCACATAACATCCTAGATTTTTCAAATTTCCTTGAGGCTTATTTCATCAAGGAATTGTACTATTGCCAGCAAGGCCCAAACTGCATCTAATTTAAACTTATATCTCTTAGTGATAGTTGTAGTTAAGAAATAAAAACATTGCTTTGCACTCAGAGTTCGTTTCTTATTTGGCTGCCACCTGGCATGGTGGTATGTAAGGGACATTTCTTCACACAGGAGCTTTCTGTTGCTCTTTCATAACCCAGTTGGTTTACTATGCTCTGTGGGTTAGGAAATTAACCCTTCAGGCACTGCTGCCAGGCTCATTTAAAGTTTTAAGAAGACATGGGCCTCCCTAGTGGTGCAATGGGTTAAGTTGAAGCACTCTGAAGCTATCCAGAGCCACTGCAGCATGAGTTCCATACCGACAAGGGAGCTTCCCACATGGCATGGCAGACCTCTCCTGTCTCGCCCACTGCTCCCCTCAGCAGTGTATTTCAGCTGATCTGCCTGTTCTGCTCCCCACTCTGTCTCTGGTGCATCCTCTCATTCCCCCACACCTCTGGCCTACACCCCAACTTGTATGCATAAATAAATCAATCTTTAAAAAAAATAAAAAATAAAGTTTTAAAAAGACAAATTCAGAAAATCTCCAAATATACATATGAATATTGTCAACATGAAATACCAAGGGATTTTTATTCCAAGTACAACCATGACACTAGGAATTTGGAGGACATATGTTGAATGATGCCTGTGTTGGGGCGACAGTGGGAGGACATTCTTTGTTGAAATAAAATTCAGGCCTGCTTTGTTTTATGCTGATGTTCAAGTCAATACATTTTTTAGTAAATTCTCGTAGACTAAGACTGTTAGAGGAACAGGAAGTTGAGGGCTGATTCATGTTTCTGGACGAGACTTTAAGATTTTCCTTGATTTGGAATAATGGGGCTCAGAGATAATCATGTGATGATTATATTTGTTTATTTCTGTGTAGAATAAAATGAAGTACAAATACTTAAATTAAAGAAAAATCCCAAGCATATAATTTTGTATTCAATCAAATACTATTGTGTACTATTATAAAAGAATGGTGATATTAAAACCAAAAAAATATGAAACACTGATGTAGAAGAACCTGAAATTTAGGAAATTCTATCCATTAATATTTCCTTTTTTGAAGAAAAGCAAATGACCAACAGATACATGAAAAAATGCTCAACATCACTTATACTCAAGGAAATGCAAATCAAAACCACTATGAGATACCACCTTACACCTGAGAGGATGGCACACATTAAAAATACAGGCAACAACAAATGCTGGAAAGGATATGGAGAAAAAGGAACTCTTCTACACTGCTGGTGGGAATGTGAACTGGTCCAACCACTATGGAAAGCTGTATGGCAATTCCTCAAACTGCTGAACATGGAGCTCCCATACGACCCAGCAATCCCACTTTTGGGAATTTACCCAAAGGACACAAAAACACTAATCCGAAAGGATACATACACCCGTATGTTCACTGCGGCACTATTCACAATAGCAAAGGTATGGAAGCAACCCAGATGTCCAAAAATAGATGATTGGATCAAGAAGATGTGGTACATATGCACAATGGAATACTATTCAGCATTCAAAGAAGATAAACACATGCAATTTGCAGCGACATGGATGGAATTAGAGGGACTCATACTCAGTGAAATAAGCCAGAAAGAAAAAGAAAAATATCTAATGGTTTCACTTATAACAGGACTATAGGGAAACCAAATAGGAGAGAAACACTCAGCGGTGGGGCAGGGGGGGGGTGAGGGGAGGGGAGGATAAGGGCACAAAATGGAATAGAAAAGAATAAAAGGACCATGGAGATGGATCACGGGTGAATTGGTGGTGGGCTACCCAAGGGGAATACAAAATGTAAAAGATGTAAATAACAATAAAAAAATATATTTCCTTTTTGCCAAATAATTTGTATGGAAGAGACAGAGCTACCTGCCTATCTTCCCCTCAATTCTCCTCTTTCCTCTTTGTCAGAGCTGATTTTCAGTTACACAGAGTATCAAGACAAAAACTACATTTTCCAGCCTCCGTTGTGGTTGTGACCACATGACTCTTTCCTGTCAAAGATATGGGAGCATAATTCCTAACTGAACAATCCAGAAGAGCTGCTTAAAGGCATCAATTCAGTGGAAAGTGGGCCTTTCTGCTTCTCCTTTTTCTTTTGGCCACCAAAACAGATGTGATAACCAGAACTTGAGCAGCCCCAGGGTGGCCTTTATAATAAAATGTTAGGATAATAGAGAAAAAGAACTTAGCTTACCAGTTATATCTTCAGTAGTCATAGCTATTAGAGATTGTGTCTATCCAGACTTCTTTTACTAGACAAAAGCCCTCTAAATTTTGATTTGCCTTAGGCACTGGTAGTGTACATTTTTTCTTTTATGTGTAACAAGACCTAATGCTAAATGATAAATTAGTCATAAAATAGCTCCCCACCCTACTCCTTAACCTGGTCTTAATATTGAATTTAAAAATTTGAACACCTAAAACTACAGGCAGTCATAGCAAGATACAAGACTATAGTTTAAAGCACAGGTTTGGTTTTCTTTGAAACATTTTAAAGATAATTTAAACTAACTTCTTTTTTTTTTTTTTTTTTTTTTTTGTTTTTTTTTAAAAAAAAAAAAAAAAAAAAAAGATGGCACTGGACTATGTTCATTTCTGGATCTCTTTCTCTTCTCTCTCCCCACCCTCCCCAATATCCATCAATGGCATAAGTTTTATCTTAGTCAAAGTATTTATTTTCCTTCATGTTTATATAATGCTTTAAATTCATAAAATATATCCACATAATAACTTCATATGATTCTCATAATAGATCCACAGAGTAAGCCAGTCAAACAGAAATTATTTCTATTTTTACCAATGTAGTAAGAAACTGCCTATCTTCATTTTACCAAGTAGTAAGTTCCTCTTCATTACATCACTTTGATGTAGATGAGATCATCATTATTTCTAATTCACATAAAGCAGAATCTGACCCACAGACTTGAAAACAAGTTGGCTTTTAATAAGTACTTGTTGGAGACCTGGATGGGTGGCTGGGAAAATGAGGGAATAAGGGCAATGAGGCCCAGGCAAGATAAAGTAGGTTTCATGTCACAACTTTGGAATTAAAATTAGGCTTTCCTCACGCTTATTCTAATTTTTTCCCCATTACACCATGTTGCTTCTCCCTTGAAATTCATTCTGCAATTTGCTGAGCTGTGCATTGGAGTGTTTTGCCAGCAAAGGGTGGTGTTCAGATAGCCATCAATAGTGAATTTCAACTGATGACCCAGCACAGCACTGCACACACCACAAAAGAGTTGGCTTTTACTGGCAGCTCTCCCGATCATCAAATATTAATGGTTCCCCAGCAGCTATTGTCCTTGACAAGTGACTGTATTGGTGACACAGGATTCCCTTAAATAAAGTCCTTCAGATGAGCAGCTATCAAGAAGTTCCATTTCTAGGTTTGCCTGACACCTCATAAGAGCATTTGTTTCACTTGGGAAAATGTTCCTGAAGGCTTTGTTTTAGTGGTTTAACTTTTTTTTTTTCTTGTTTATTTATTTATTTTTTTTAAAGATTCATTTTTTATTTATATATACAAGCTGGGGTACAGGCCAGAGGCGCGGGGCGGCGAGAGGGTTCACCAGAGACAGAGCGGGTAGCAGAACAGGCAGATCAGAAATACACTGCTGAGGGGAGCAGCGGGCAAGGCAGGAGAGGTCTGCCACGCCATGTGGGATTCTCCCTGGCCGGGCGTCGAACTCACG
>PVIJ01005473.1:0-12291 GCA_004024925.1 Scalopus aquaticus
CCACCCCGGTCTCCTCCTGCACCACCCCCTCAGTGCTGAGGTCCCTCACAGGCTCCAAAACCTTCGCCAGGCTTCCCTGCACCTCCCCTCACGCTCAGGGGCCCCCACTCCAGTCCAAGAGTCCAAATTGCGCTCCGGCCACCGCCTGTCTCGCCCTGGCTCAGCCACCTCCACCAGGCTCCGCCCCCCCCCAGCTCTCCAGCTGTGGCTCCCAGCACCCTCTGCGCCTGCACGGCCCTGCCCGCTCCACCCCTGTGGTCACGCTCTCCGCACACCTTCCTCACTGGGGTCTGGGTATCCCCGCTCTGAGCAGCATTGTCTCTGTTGCCATGAAGGCGTCGCCGTGGGAACCGGGAGGGGGCACATTAAAAGCAATTAGCCCGCACGCAGTTGGCAGCGATACCTTAATAAATAATAGTCTGAAAGGCATGTAAATAAATATTAGAGCGCATTACGCGGGCAGGAGGCGCGGCACGGGGCCCGCGAGCTGGTTCCCAGAAAAGCCAGAGATTGGCATGTGCCAGCAGCTGCTAGGAGATCCCCTCGCCCCAGGGGCCTCCACTGGCTGCCAGGGGATGAGCAGAGAGGAGTGGAGAGAGCAGCCCGGAAAGGAGCCCAAGGGAAATTCAGGGACACGGAGACACACACAGAAAATGTAGGGGAAGGAGGGGTGGGGAAGAGAGAGGGGACAGGAGGGAAGAGGGATAAACCAGTGGAAGGAAGTGAGAACAAGAAGTGAGAACAAGAGGAGCGAGGGAGCTGTCAGAGGCACATTCTGGTGCCGCAAGGGTACAGAGGTGAGTGCTTCCGCCCACCTCTCAGACTGAGCTTTCTGTCTTTGCTGGTTCCTCCTTGGAGGCTCCCTAATCTCTTGATGCCACACCAGGGCTCAGACCACGGGCTTTTTGCTTCCATCGTCACTAGACGGGTGCACCCAGCCTGGGTGCTTTAAACATCACGCAAGATGGAGGCTCCACATGCGGACCTTCAGCCAGCCCTGTGCCCTCAAGGCAAACGACCACCCCCTTAGAAATTTAGGACCTTAACATGCTCCAATCAAACATGGGCTCTCCGCTCTGGACCCTGTTTACCACCACTCTTCCCCGGTTCAGCCAGTGACAGCTCCTTCCTTCCGCTGTTGAGGCCAAAACCCTTAGCATCATTCTTGAGGCCTCTCTTACACGCCGTATCTAGCCCACCAAGGAATCATCTCTACCTTGAAAATGTTTCCAGAATCCTGTTCTTCCCAGTTCCGTGACCACCAGAGTAACTCAAGACCCCATCATTTCTCACCTGCATTATTGTGCCAGCCCCCCTCACTGGGCTTCCCACCCCCCTCCCCAAAGTCTCTCTGTGGACAGAGTGGAGTTATAAAATACAAGTTGGATTAGGGCACTTCTCTGCTCAAAATGTATCATTCAGAGGGAAAGTCGACATCCTTAAAATGGCTCCCAAGCTTCTGACTGTTTACTCTCCACACCCCCGTCTGGCCAAGCTCCTCCCCTGGCTCCCCTTCTCTCCCCTACGCCAAGTCTGCTTCCAGCTCAAGGTGTTTGTGCCAGCTGTTCTCTCCCTCTTTGCTCAGATATCATCACAGTCATGTCCATCGACTCCTTCAAGTCTCTGTTCAGTGCCCCATTCTCCCCCAGGCTCTCCATGAGCTTCCTGTTAAAGTCGTGAACTTCTCTCTCCGTGAAAAGCAAATCTCCCCTCATCACCCCGCTTTCCCTTCACCCAGAGCACTCAGCCCCTCCCCATGGGCCACAGGGCACCTGCTTTGTACTTCCTCCCTCTCTTCCAAATAGAAATTTTGCTCCATGAAAGAACAGACTGTGTCCTCCCTCCTCCCGCTGCCCTGTATCTTCAGTACCTAGAATAGTGCCAGGAACATAAAAGAGACTCAAAAATATGTGAAGGGAGTTAGGAGGTTGGAGAGAAGATGGGGGAAGACAAAGGAAAGTGTCCCAGGAGGAAGGAACAGCACGGGCAAAGGCAGGGTGGCTTGGGCGAGCCCCACAAGGTGGGGAGTCCTTGGAAGCCCCGACGGTAGAAACCTGGAGTAGCCCTGCTACCCATGTGTGGGGGTAACTCCTTCCCCAGCCTGCTGCCCAGGCTGAAGGGGATGCAGCAGCCCCATCTCTGCTAAGCGTCCCCCCAACCCTGAGGCAGGAAGGACCAGCTTCACCTCTGGCCCCGGCTGGGTGTTGGACCCCAGCGCCGCAGGCGGCACTGCACGGGTAGGCCCCTGGTAGCAGCCGCAGTAATTACTGGTTGTGTGTGATTAGGGGATAATTATGCTTAATAAGTCCAAAAGTAATTACCATGCAGGCTGCTTGCTGCTTTGGAAAACAGAGGGCCCCGGTGAGCAAGAGCCAGGGAGTTACGAAGGGGGGGAGGGGGCATCGCAGAACATCGGGGATGCTGGTCCTTTTCTCCAACAGAAGCCCGAATCCTCTTGGAGCACCCCAATCAGGGGCTTCCTTCCCTCCAGCGAAGGGGAGCTGTCACACGGGCAACTCCTTCCATCATTGCAAGTCCACACAATTTCGGCTCTTCCCGGTCAGACTAAACTCTTCGTCTTCTCACCCAACATCTTAAAGCGTGAACACACAGGACGAAAGGACTATAAAGCGCGTAAAAGGACTACAGCAGGTCACCGTCTAGATTGCCGCAGATTGTCTTGCGGACCCCGACATCTGCGGGCCTTGCTAGCCACGCCGCACAGGTGCAGCGCTGAGGTTCTGGGGGGCCGTGCTCACAGCGGTGGTGAATAACATTCAGAGTTCATATTTCAGCCTCTGATGCCAAAAGCCTTGTTCCCAGCACCTCAGCTTTACTGCCTGCCCCTGGGATCGCACAACCCAGCCAGCTTCCAGAAATGAACCCATGTTCCCGAGAATCTTTTCTTTTTCGCTCTGCACCATGCCCAGGGGGACTTGTGGTGCCATAGAAAGGGCACCTGGTTCTTTCACTGGTTCTGCTGCCAACTCGCCCTAAGACGCTGAGCAAGCCGCTGACTCCTTTGGGCTTCCGTGTCCCCATTTGTGCAAAGGGAGCAAAGAGGCCCCCAGTTCACAGATCAACCCTAAGACCTGGGCAGCTTCACGCCCTCCCTGGCCCAAGTCTCCCACCCAGGCCCCTGGGAAGACTCAGTGACCTTCTCCAGCCTCTACAAGTTTCCTTTCTCCCTCTGGCATTGGACTGCCCGTAAGAGGCACCTGGGGGGCCTCCCTGGTGGCGCAGTGGTTAAGCGCTGCACTGTGGAGCTGTCAACAGCAGCGATGCGAGTTCGACGCTGGGCCAGGGAGATTCCCACATGGCTCAGCAGACCTCTCCTGCCCTGCCTGCTCCCACTGCTCCCCTGAGCAGTGTATATTTTTGCTGATCTGCCTGTTCTGCTCCTCACTCTATCTCTTGTGAACCCTCTCACCGCGCCATGCCTCTGGCCTGTACCCCAGCTTGTATGCATAAATAAATAAATCTTTAAAAAAAAAAAAAGAGGCACCTGGGAAGATGCCTTAGAGGGGGCGGTGACCAACAGCCTGCTGTGGACACAAAGCCTGCCTTGCTTGCCTTTCCGTCTATCCTGTCTTCGCTTTTAGAGTTTAACTTGTAGGGACTGGAGAGAGGAGTGGAAAATCGCAGGGCACCAAGAATATCACATTGAATTGCAAATACCCCCTTTAATGTGCCACCATCATCTGGGTGGAGATTCGTTTGTATGATTATAACTTATGCCGGCTAATAGGGTGATATTTTGATGTCTATTTTCTCACATGACCCCTCTGTCGACCCTGTTGAGGCATGAAGAGCTCTGTCCATAATTCACACATTAGGCAACTGGGGTCCTGGAAGGGCGAGCACCTTGTGCAAGATCACACAGTTAACTCTTTGTGGTCCGCTCACGTATTAGTACGTGTTTTTGTCACCAGTATCAGGTGTCCACTCACGTATTAATACGTGTTCATCTAGTCTCCGGTTTTTCACGTCACGGTGGATTTATTTGAAACTATTAGGAGCTATTTCTTTGATCGTACTCAGTCTAGAAGCTTTACACATTGTTTTGGTGAAAGTGTAAGGTGTTTTATGAGGGATATTGCAGTTTTTTAATATCCAGTAGTTCAGGAGTTGTGTGTGTTTTATTGAATGCTTATACATTCATGCGGTGGCACAGAAAATGGCCGGCCCCAAGGGCTGGTAAATTTAAAGGGCACTGGCACACAAAGTGCTAGCAAAAGGCTGAGCCAGGCTTTGAGCTCAGGTCTGGCCCTGAAGCCTGTGCTTGTGATCCCTACACGACACGTCCTCACAGCATCAAGCCAGCTGTGCCAGCACCTAGGAAATCAGAAAACAGGATGCTGCAGAGTGAGCGGCAAGCCCACCCTCCCCCCACAGCCTTAGCATCCAAGGGCGTTGGTAGGGGCTGGTGAAGGTCTCCAATCCCATCCCAATGGTTTTCTTGAAAAGTGTCCAATGCAATGGTTTTCCCACTCATGATTTTCCTTGGGGCCCCAGAGACAAAGAGAAATATCAGAAAGAACAAATGCCACAACAGAAACTTCTCATCTACGCCTGGAGCCGTGCAACTTGGGGACAGAGTGCACGTGAAGTTAATTAAAACCACTCCAGCACCCAGGAACAACAAACCTGTAGGCAAGAGAGTGGAGTGGGCTTTGGAAGCCCACAAATATGGAATCAGGAAGGAATTTGCACACTCAACCTCCCAGGATGGGGAGGAAAAGTGCTACTGCTATAAAAATAAAACAACTGCCAACAGCATTTAAATTGGTTCCATTAATAGGAAACATGTAGAATGATTTTTTTTTCTGCATCAAATTTTTTTTTCTGTATCAAAATTACTTTTTTTTCAGAAATAGTATCAGTAAAACACAATGATCCAGGGGAGGGGTAGGCTAGGGTTGGGTGCACAAATACTCCCCAAGTTGGTGGGACCTAAACCACCCCTCAGGAGGTTACTGTAAGAGAAGCTAGGAGTCCCAGGATATTCTGGTTTAGTGGGTGATATGCAAGGCGTGGGGGTCACAATGTTGAGGGGCTCTCCCCCAGGAGATTCTGCAACAGTCATTCCAGCCAGGGCGGGGGCTGGGGACCATTGCCAGACACGCAGCCGCATTTCAGCACCAGGGACAGAGCCACAGGCACAGACTCAATAGTGCCGGGTCACTGCCTGTGTGGGGAGTTTGCTTGTTTGCTTGCTTGTTTTAATAAATCTTAGCTCTCTTACTTCTTTTATGGTAGATGGGGGAAAATCTCCCACTCCCCCCAGAGCAGCTGCAAGAGCACTCCCTCCTCCACTTTCCAGGCAGTGCTCTGAGAACCCCTGGGGAGCAGGGTTTGGGGCTGGCTCTACCTGTGACCCCCAGGATTGTATCTTAGAGTCTTCCCAAGCCCTGAAACCCATTATTGGTCTAACTCTATCTCCAGGCACTTTCCTGTGTTATTTCCGCAGGACAGAAAAAAAATGCCTTCACCCTCCACTGCCAACCAGAGCCTCTGCTTCCTTGTTCCCTCACTGGGACTTCAAAAGGGGCTGACACCATTTCTCTCAGCAGCTCCTCCCTTCTTAGGTGGCTCAGTCTGCAGCAGGACTCAGCTGTGCCTCTCATCTTCCAGTCTTAAAAAACTTATATCTGAAACATGGATCCAGCTTCTCTTTTCCCTGGGAACATCAGCACCAAAGTGGAGCATCATTTTTGACAGTCCCTGCTCCTGGCCCAGCCCTGGGGCTTTCTTGATGGGACGAGGGTGATGGCATCTTTCTGGACTGAGAGAGCAGTGGACTCTGGTTCCATCCAGTTCAGACCCCCAGCCCCGCCTTAGCCTCTCACAGCCCAAGCCTGCACTTCCAACACCTCTGGGAGGAAATTTGGGGCCAATGTTGCTATGGAAACCATGGTACCAATGATTGTTATTCATTGTGCTCAGGGTATAGGATTGCATGACCTGGAATCCAAAAATGAGCAGCAGCAAACATTGTGGCAAGGGGAATGACTGGGTGTCAGGGGCCCTGCAAAGTTGCCGATGCAAAGCAAAGTTACTGTCAAGCAGGGACTCTGACTAGCCACCTGTTCTGTTGGAATTCAGCTGCCCCACCTGAGTGGGCAATAAAATGATCCCAAGGTCTCTGAATTGGTGGGTGCCTCCAGGAGTAATCACAGCAGCTAGAAGAATACATGAAGTTTTCCTCAACATTCACCCACCAGCAACTAGGGGAAGATGAAGAAGCACAAAAAGTGTATCATCAAAACTGCCTTAGGTCTAACTTCCAAGGCCAGAGCTCAGAAACGTGCGTTCTAGTCCAAAGGAATCCAAATTGCCCTCAATGAGTTGGTCTCCCTTAGAAAGAAACTCCCCTTCCTGGGCATATCCATCCACACATCCAAATGAGGACACACACCCCCAACCAGAATGACAGCAGCAACAGTGATACTTAGCAGGAATTTCTGCTCATAAAGGGCAACACTTAAGCTCTGATGTGAAGCAGAAAAAGCAAGATGCCAAAGTGATGGGGGTGTATGATTTTTTTTTAATCATTGAAAAAAACACTTGATTTAGGGTAAATTCTATTTTCTTGTTGAACACTACTTTCCAAACATCTACAGCTAGCATGTATTACTATGCTATATGTAATAATAAATCATCTTTTAAGCGGGGGACTTGACAGGGAGGCAAAGGGTTTGACAGTCCTTGGTTGACATTGTCTAGTCACGGGCTTGATGATTCACTTGACCTATCCATGTGGGACTTCTGCTCATGGGGTTGGGGTGACACCAGTACCAGAAGGCCAGAGGAGAATAGAAGGAGACAGATCCCTGAAACACCTAGCATGGGCCTGGCACATAGTGGGTGCACAGCAAACAGCAATTAGCTGGCCATCATCTCAGACCCAGCTGGCCAAGGCCACAGCAGGCCTTTTGACTTGAACTTTGCCTCTCAGCCTGCAGTCTTAACTCTCTCGTGCTCTCTCAGCCGTGTCTCCAGTCCCATTAGAGAGTCTGTCCCTGCTCCCAATACAAGCCCACCCCAAGATGCTGGCCACCCCAAACTGTGATCCAGGAGCTGCCCAGAGGATTCCTCCCACATGCCCAGCTAGGTTTACTCTCCCCAGCCCTTTCCAGCACCCAGGCTGGGGTCTGTCCTCCTTCTTAGCTCCCCAACAAGGATTCTCTGATCCCGATCGCTAAAAAGAAATGTTCCAGTCCAAGGACTATCCCTTTTCATAGCTTTTGTTACCATATCTGGGTCCTCCGGGGAAGACACAGGCAGCCCTGAGTCAGCCTCTGCACCCCAAGCTGAGGGCAAAAGAATGTCTTTCAATGAATCTGTGGGTAGCAGCACCCCCACCCACCAGCCCTGGTGACAGGCATGTTTTACCTCTGATCATCCCACCGTTTTTGGCACCTAAGAGGCAGGGAGAGATGAAGCAAGGCAAGTAAAAGAACAATCTATTTTGTGGGAGCCAGAGGCATCTCCATGGAGTGACAGCAGAGAGGAGCAGGCTCAGAGGTGCCAGTGCTGCGGGGCGGGAGAGGGGGATCTCTCGCCTTGCTTTTCTCCTTTTGTTTCCTTCCCTCTGTTCCTTTCCTTTCCCTCCTTCCTTGTTTCTTTCATTCCTTCCTTTACTCTCTAATTCACTACCACTTTTAATCCCTTCTCCCATCAATACATGTATTTGTATAAATAAATGTGCTGAGTCCTGTGTTGGATGCTGGGGACACAGGTGAATGAAGCTCAGCCTGGCCCTGGGCCCCAAGGCACACACACTGGCCTTTAAAATCCCACCGCTCCAGGGCCCTGAGGGTCAAGGAAGCAACACTGACCAGCTCCCTGGGGACATCCTAGCTGGCTGCACTCACAGGTCGGCTTCCCTGAGGAGTGAAAGATGAAACCTGCACAGCAGGGAAGCACCCTGGCAGAGGACAATGTGCCAAGCCAAGGCGGACAACTGGCCCGATGCCAGAGCACAGCCTGGGCGAGGAGGTGGTCCGTCTCCCACAGCTCCCTGTGGTCAGCGGCTCCGCTAAGTGCGCTCCCGGGACAGGGGGAGACAGGCTCTGAGGCTCAGGTGACTTCCTAACGTTTCACAGTTAGTGGCAGAGCCGTGACCACAGCCCAGATCTGGGGGCTGTGACTGGCCATGGTCTTGCTCCCTCGACACGATAAATCTCGGTTCAGTGATTGTTAGAAGCGGTTGCCCCCCAGCAGAGGCCCGATGACACTTACTCCTGCAGGCTCTGGGTTCAGAGAAGCAAGAGACCCCTCTCTGGACAGGAGACTCATGCTGCCCCTGACCCTGGGGAAAAAGCAGGCCCAAGCTTACGGTGCAGGGTCTGGCTGGGAAGTGAGCCCAAATGGTTTTGAAGGGCAGTGCCCTCTGAATGCTCTACTGCCTCGTTCAGACGGGGCCCCTGCCATGGCACCTCTAGGAGCCCACTGCTGGAGGCGGCGGGTAGACCATGCCCCGGATTCCCAGCCACTTACTCCCAGCCCTGCCCTGGGCCTCCGGGAATCTCTAAGTCAGGCAGACGGTGGCAACCAGCTAGCACAGGGAGAGCAGGGAGAGCATTACCACCAACGACCTGTGGGTGGCAGTGCTGAGCGCCAGTGCCAGGATCCCTCCGTGTAGTGAGCCACACCCCCCATCCCCAAACAGAACAGCCCTCTCCTGCTCAGGCTGGTGTCTCCTCTTGGCTTGGCAAAGGTGGGGCAGCCTGAGGCCTTGGAAACACTGAGTGTTTGGGGATGAAGTCCCGAGCCCAGGCCCCAGCTGTGTGACCTCATCAATCAGAACCTGGGTTCCCTCGAGTGCAGGATGCTGCCCACACCTCCCTCGACATCTAACAAAGGTGGGCATTCGTGTTTCCTACATGAAATAACACAATGAAGCGCCAAGTTCTCGTTCTTTCGCTGATTCAGTAAACACGCATCTGAGAGAGGGTCCGTGCGCCCGTCTCTGAGCTAGACCCGGGGTGGGGGCTGGAGTAGCTGGGGGCAGGAAGGACACGGCCCCTACTTTCGGGGAGCACACGCCCTGAGGGGTCGGGGTAGGAAACGGAAAAGTGTCACGTAATGGCCAGTGAATGAGAAGCTGCTTAAAACAGGGTGGTCAGGGAAGGTTTTTTTTAAGGAGGGAACAAAAGAAGGAACCAGCCTTGCAAAGACCAAGGGGAGACGCTCTGCAGAGGGGACAGCACATGCAAAGGCCCTGGGGAGATGAAGGGCTCAGTGTGTGTGAGCTTGGCGAGGTTGAAGCCAGTGGGGAAAGTAGCGGGGGCTGAGGTTGGAGCCGTGAGTACAGCCAGGTCAGGATGGGGCCCTGGAAGACTCTCAAAGGCAGCTCGGTGCATCACGGGTATGATCTCGTGGTCCTGTGCCCTCATTTTCTAGCTGGGGAGACTGAGCCTGACCCTAGAAGTGTGTTCCCCTCTGTCCTAGGTCCCTCTGTGCTTGCCCCGGGGCTGTCCTGCTGCAGAGGCCCTCCTGGGCACCTCGCTCCAGGCCCTAAGTCCTGAACGCAATAAAGTGGCGCCCACTGCGATGGCACAGTCGCCTTTCTGGGCCCTTCTAGCCTTGCCTGGGACCCTGCATGGAGCCCAGGCAGGAGTGGCCCTTGTGTCCAGCAGAGTCCTTGGAGCAGCCGGGCCACCCCAGTCCTGTGAGTGGTGAATCCTGGACTGGCCAGCTCCGCCAAGCTGCAGGGAAGGGGTACACAGAACCTGGGGGACAGAGAATGGGAACCATGGGAAAGGCTTCGCACCACCCCGCAACGCCCAAGGACTTATGCCACATTCCCCACTCCTCTCTTCTCTCTCCTCTGCACTGACTAGCTGGTTGGTTGGTCCCCGTCTCTTCCGGTTCCCAACAACTTCTAGGGAGATTACAGGACTACAGACTCGAGGCTGACCGTGACCGAGGCCATGTCCTCAGACGGGCGGTGGCCAGGCTCGGTCCTGGCATGGGTGTCTGCATTCCCGAAGGAGAGCAGGGCCACAGGCCCTCAGAAGAGCCTCTCCCAGGAGTGTTCCTCTCCGCGGGGCTGGCGGGGGCACAGCCATGGGCCGTGAGCTCGAGACGCACCCCCCAGCAGGTGTCTCAGGGCAGCGCCCCAGCCTCCACTCCACGCTGCCCCTTAGAAACTTCAGCGCCCCGAGGACAATCAAGTGAAGTTGGAATCCCCTGGGAAGGTCGCTGAACACACAGATCCCCAGGCCCAAACGGGAATTCCTAAACTGGATTTTCCAGCATTTCTATTTTTAACAAGATCCCTTGAGATTTTGATGGACAGTGGAAACCGAGGAAGCCAAGCAGGGTAAGGGCTGGAGTTCAGTGACTTGCCAGGCAGATAGTAGGCATTTCCCAGGTGCCAGCCAGTGAGCTCAGAGCTGGCATTCATGGGTGAAGAAGACAGGCCCAGTGCTTGCCCTGCGGAGGTCATTCTGTCAGGGTGCTGGCCCATCGCTCCCACTAGGTGCCACGCACAGATCCACGCAACCCTCACCGCGGGCTCCATGGCCCCTGCCCTCCTGCCGGCTGTGCTGGGCCTCACTGGCTCCTGTCCACCAGCAGGCACTTTCCATACATCTCTGTTTCATCTGCCTGGAATTAGCCCCAATGCCCATGTCCACCCCATTCTCCCTGCCATTGCCCAATCACCCACCAGAAACAGGAATAGAGTGGTTACGAGGCTGCTTTCCAAAGCCAAAGGGTTGGGGTTCAAACCTCTCGCCCACTGCTTACTGGCAGCATTATCCTGGACAATTTACTCAATGGGCCTGTGCCTCAGTTTCCCAGCCTATAAAATAGCAGTTGGTCATCACCTGCTCAAGGAAGTCCTGACTCCCAAAACTGCCCCCTGTCCGCTTCGCTGCCCCTGCTCCTGAGTAAAGCTTACACTGGGTGCCGCTGCTTCCAGGCGTGGCTCTACACACATGTCTCCCCCAGGAGGGTGAGGACCACTTGCACTTTGCCCTGACTTGCACTTTGCCCTCACTTTGCAGCCCCATTCCCAGTGCAATGCCTGACGTTCTGTGGGAGGTCAAGAGACACCTGTTACAGGAGCAAGTGAGGAAACGGAGGGCTCCTCTTAGAGCCAGGCCAGCTTCCCCGCCTTGAAGTCAACCCTCGTGTGAGTCACCCCAGAGACTTCAGTCTCTTACCCAGAAATCATCAAAAGGCAACTTGAAGACTTCATTGTAATCTCTCGAGGGAATGCCAAAAAGGACAGTTACAGTCATCACTGAGATGAAGTATCTTTACATTTTCAAATATCATTTAAAATGCATCTTGAGTTTCCTCTACTCTCCCTCTTGTCTGCCCAGCATCTTAGAGGATGGCACCATTCTGTTAGAAAGAAAGCACAGTTTCTAAAATGTTTCCTGTCCATTTTTCTGATGAGGGATATGGAGACCACACCATGTACTCTGGAAACTTCCTTCTGTAAGAAAAGGATTCCCTGGCCTGTCATGGGGAATATGAACCCCTGAAGGACTAGTGGACAAAGAGTTCTCAGGCCCTGAGGTCCGCTTGGAAAGGACCAGAGGAGCAACCCCCATTTCAGCGTAACCCCCAAGTGAGATAAGGATGCATCCCCTTTCATTCTTGATCAACTTAAAGTCTATTCAGTCCTTACGGAATGTCTGAGCTATTGGGAAACTTGATAAGAAAAGAAATTTACTCTGAGCCTTCGATAAGCTCCTTCCCTTCTCTGGGTTTCTGTTTTTTTCCATCTAGAGGAGGGCAGGAGGGCTGCTCAATTCCCTGCCAGCTGGAAGCCAAGATGGCGGTCTTGGTTGACCTAGAGAAACCGGAGAGATGGGAACAGGGTGTGAGCACAGGGGAGCAGAGGCAGCGAGTCTTCCTGGAGCTGGCCACACTAGTGGGCATTCATGAAATTTGTCTCCCATGGTCCGCAAGGAGTTTGCCTGCACTCTTTAGGACACACCTCCAGGCTGCTTTTTGTTGATGAAGTGTCCAGTCTCCCTCAGAATAGTAACGACCCCCACGGTCAGGAAGCACACTCATTCTGGTGTCCCTGGTAATAGGACCAGGGGCCACCCATTCAATGTCTGCTGACTTGAGGGTTTTTTTTTTTTTAATGACTTCACAACTTGTTGCTGTGTGATTTTGGGCCAGTTTCTTAACCTCTCCGAGTTTTAATTCTCTCATCAGTCAGATGAGAATAAAAAATAGACAAGCCTCTAGATGACAGTGGTGGTGATGATGGTGGTGGTGATGGTGGTGGAAGTAGCAATTATCAGCAGTGGTGGTGAT